>JACFYI010002954.1:1031874-1056411 GCA_014898755.1 Handroanthus guayacan | reverse complement strand
GATGAAAAACACTAAACAAGTGGGATTTTGTGTGTTTCTGGTACGACAGTAAGTTTTCGAGCCATCTTAAAAATACAAATAAGTGAGTTAAATTTGGCAATTTAGTACTACGACTATCTAGACTCGACAATCTTTTCAACAGTGGTTTTTTTTCGAAAATCCGATAAATAGACATTTAGTTATGAATTTTTAAAGTTGACCCATGATTCTGCCGTTAACCCGAGTTGGTTTGACATGTTTGGCTTTAAAGAATTTTCTGGGCAAATTCCTTAATATATTTCAAGGATTCTTGATTCTATCATCATCTAAACTTAATAAAGTTTCTAACTCATATTTTTGGGGTTGATTTGGTGAGGAAAAGAATGGTTTTCAACGATTTGAAATTGAGAGATGTGTTAGGCCACAAGTCAGTGTATCCCCTGATACCCGGGAAAACTGACAAGTTCAAATCAAACAGTATTTTTGATCTTTTCCCTTCATGTATTCAGCTAATTCTTGATTCTAATGATAACCACACTTAATAAGGTTTCAATTGGTACAAATTTTGGATTTTTCGGGTATGTATAAGTTCGGTTATAAATTTTTGAAGTTGGGGTTAAGACAAAAGCATCCTCGATTTTGGCAGAAATGGCAAGTCTGATTCAAATATATTTTTCTACCACTTTCTTCAGTGTTTTCGGGTGTTTCTTGATTCTAACATTATCTAGACTCGAAGAGGTTTCTAACGGTACCTTATATGAAATTTTTGGAGTAGTATAAGTGGTATTTTCAATTTTTCTAAATGAGGTAAGTGTTCTGTCCCTGCTATCCGAGAACAACCAATATGTTCAAACTTTATTTAATTCGAGAAATCATTCAACTACTAAGTCTAAATGATGATCCACTAAGTTTCTTACAACCCTAAGGTCAGATTCATGGTTCCATAGACATAAGCTAGGTCATGCTCTATCAACAACAACATGAGAGCTAATCAAGTATCTCATCAAGAACAAGTTCATAACAATCAAGGAGCCATAACAACAAACATATCAACAAGCATACTATCCATAGATCTTTCAAGAAATTGGAACCATAATCAAAACTTGAAGAACATGAGGATGAGGTATCATGATCCTTACCTTTTTGCTACTTAAACTTGAGGTTTCCAAATATCTCCTTCAAAACTTCAAGAACTCCTAACATTCAAAGAAGAATTTCTTAAAACTTATTCAAACATAAGCTAATATTTACTTAAATCTCAACTTAAACTTACCAAATTTAGTGATTAAGGCAAGAGGTGAAGTCCCTTATCAATTTTCCCTTCACTTTGGGTGATGAAAATAATGGATGAAAATTGTTGAAAATTTTTCTTTTTCTTTGCTTATATTTTCGGCCAAGGAAGAAGAAATGGAGAGGAAAAGTAGCTTCTTTGCAATGTTATCTTTCACACTTGCATTGACTATACATACAAAGTTTTGTCTTGCATTTAGTAAAAGAAGAATAGCATTAAATGAGGCATTAAATGAGTGGAGTGAGTTGGTGCATAACATTGAATGTATTTGGTAACTACGGGCATGAGTAAGCTTGTGGTATGATTATTCTTGAATTTTGGCACATGAAAATTATCCAAAGAAGGAGACTTGTCTACACCTTGAGTGTGTGCAAGTGTGTGTGGCCGGTTTTGTGGTTGCTTTTTTTTCTTTTTTCTTTTTTTTTTTAATTGGAATAAACTTTGGACTTGGATTTTAAAATTAAATAAAATCTTTGAGCTTTAATTCTTGGGTCAAATATACATTAATTTGGATTTAAAATAATATTTTTGGGCCACATTTGATTGAAATAATATTTTCGGTTACTAAATCGAAGTAATTTCGCCGTTTTAAAGTTTTTCGGACAATAACGATAAAAATCGTTTCAAACGGCGATAAGTTTTAAATGTTAAAACTAAGGGTTTGAAAATATAATTATAAATAGTTTTGGGCTAAAATAATATTTAGGACGAGTTTTGGGTATGAAATAAATTTTTGATTGTGAGAAAAATCTCAAACCGACAAAAAATCGGTTATCGATTAGAGTTTCTCTCGAAAATATTTTAAACGTTTATTGATCAAACACTAGGGTTTAAAAATTAAATTAGGAAAATTTTTGGGGTCTCACATTTTAGAAATAGCAGCACTACAAATCTCTACAAACAACGAACTTTAAAGTTTATTGATCTCTCTATATCACGATACTGGATATTAATCCGTACCTTTTGTAGCACTACGAAGTTACTATCAAGTGATTGATATAAAATCCATGCTTCACAGTGGCATCCCGATGCCACCACATGGATACAAAGTTCACGCACTTTGTAGCTTAAACTAGTACGAAGTCGCGATGGATATGAATCCACATGCCATTGAATGTTTATGGATTCAATCCATGAAAATAAGCCAACTAGGGAAGTCTATTTATATATGTTCAAAGGTTGTCCTATAGACATGACTCTTATAAAAGTGCAAACATTTCTTTTTATACTATAGAGTCATAACTGTTGAAGAATAAAATACTAAAATAGTTGCATTTCTATTTTTAATAATTAACTTAAGCGACATACTTTAGCATTAATTTTCATTCACCCAAAATTGATTTTCAATAACCAAAATCTGCTTAATTAATTGGTAAAACCCACTTTAACAAAACCAATTTTCGAACAACACTCATTCATGGGTGACCGCAAGAGTTTGCTGTTTCTCACATATGAGTTCCTTTAATTTCACATTGGAATTATGACGCAAATAATTATTTTGTTGTGTGAAAGATAAGAAGACCATATTATAGTTACCCCAAACCTTAGATTGCATTTTGTGCTAAAATTAAGACATAAAGATTTCTGTATTTGCATATTCAATAACTTAAAATAGACATGGTAGCAACGAGGCCTAGAAACCAAATGATGGAACATTGTAGGGGAAAACAAAAAAAAAAAAGGAAAGAAAGGTCCTATATATATATATATATATTAGCATAATTGTCCGATATATATATATATATATTAGCATAACTATCTTTGATTATTCTTGTATTAGCAGATTTTAGTTGACAATGAATTGAAACGATGAGAAAAATAAAATGTGACAAAAAGAAATAGAAAAGATGGGTAAATTGCATTTGTTATCCTTTCATATGCCTACTTAGCAAATAAACCGTGCGGGGAAAAAAATAAAAAATAAAAAATCTAGGTGATTACACCTATGTGTAACGCCCCGGATCCTGAGGCATTTTGCTCCAAGATCCGAAGTACTACTCGCAGACAGGTAATCATTCCAAAAATCAAACAAAAACTAACAAAATGCATTCATTCTAAATCCCAACAGAGAGAAAATACCATTGCAGGCCATTAAAATCCTAAAATACAATCTCATAACTTAATGTTCCAAATTACAAGTTGGAATTTCCAAAATCCATTTACAAATACCATTCGATCTATCTTATACAAAATAGGCCATCAAAAAATCTATCAGTTCAATTCTGTACAATCATGATCTAATCCGTACAATCATTCATGATACGGGCCTAACATATACATTTGCTCAAAATAGAGTTCCACAATCTAAACTGAGCTTCAGTCTATCAAATCTAACTTAGGAACCTACATGATGACATGGAATTATGAGTCCACTGACTCAGTAAAACTTATGGCATGAGGACAGAAACGAGAGAGTTCCAAATAATGGGTATATCGATAACAAAACGAGAATGTGATTTTCATAAACAAACTAGAACGAACAGAACGAGCAAATCAAGCATTTATCAATAACATTTATCACATTCAAGTCGTATGGCTGAAAAAAACATTTTGGTAGGTCTGTCACCCTTATAACTCCAACATATATCATATACATTTCCTTATCCCTCCAAACTCCCGAAGGAGCAACTTGTAAACAGTAAAATACAGCTGACGTACGTGCTTTAGGATAGCCTCTCAGAACCCTACCTCCAGGGTCATCCGAACTACCCCACTTGTAGGGATTTACAAGAGCTCAGACAGTCAACCAGACGTTGCCCAATCTGATACCCCTGCAAACCCCCAGGGCCCAACTTGCTTGCTTGCATGAGGCTAACAATAAACGGGATATTCAAACATATCTTATAATCATGAAGCCATTCGGCATATATTCGATTGACCAATCATAATGAACAATTTGAAAATACGGTCAATCATATCAATCAAACGAATCGGTATTTAAAATTATAGATTGTAGAGAATAAATGGATCGGAATTGAGATTATAGACTGTAGAGGATAAATAAATCGGAATTGGACTATGGACCAGAGGAGTTTTTATTTGAGGATCTTTATCTTATTAAGGGAAAAAATACAAAAGACATCATTTGGAATAGTTGAAATTTTGAAATTTATTTTATTTGAAAATTGGCAAAAAACCTCATTCGGATCAAAAAAGCTAAGAAGTTGAAGATAAAACAGACGTAACTGGATTGCGATGGAAATGGTAGTCGGCCTTCCGAGGCCATTTTCGCTCATTTTTCTTCTTTTTTTTACAATTCTTTATTCTAAAAGCATCTACACTCAAAGAGGTTTCCAACGGCATATTATGTGAGTCATTCAGACAAGTGGAAGTCGAGTTTCGGCGGTTAAGAAATTAAGTGTTGTGCTAATCGAAGCTTATACGAGAGGTTGTCAATTTTTTTTCTTTTCTTACATTTTTAATTGTTCAAGTCCTCCTCCTTAGTCCATGGTCCAAAGATTTGTGTCCAAACTAAGGCATAAATGTTCATGTCTAATGAGTTCAACAAGTCTTAGGTCTAACATATCAACAATATCGAGCATAGGATATCAACAAACATAACAACGGCATTACAAAGTTCATAATCACAAGTGTCACGGTATGATCAATAAAGGCATCATAAGCTCAAGATAGGCAACGAATAAAGTATGAAGGATAAGAGCATATGATCTTATGAAAGAGGCAAGAATTCCATAAGTCTTACTTGTCGTCCGGAGTCTAAACGTTAGAAATCGAGCAATCCGAAAGTGATGTCTAGACATAAAGACAAATACTTATCAAACTCACATTCTACTAATCATAACACCTAATTAGAATTAAATCTTACTTACCGAGGCTTGAGCAAACACCCTTGATTATCCCCCTTAAACCTTGCTTAATGTAAGAAAAATTTTGATTAATGTGTTTTGTGAAATGTGAGCTGCCAAGAGGGAGGAATGGAACAAAGGGGTCGTGCTTGTTTTTCTTTCAGAAACTTTGTTATGGCAAAGGATTTTTCCTCCAAGTTCCAACCCCTATTTATAGCCTAAAGTTTGGAGATTGCTTGGTGTAGCTTTAATTGAATTATAATAGATCAAATCTCCACCTAATTTCACCAACCATTAAGGCCGTTGGGAGCAAGAAATCCGGTGGAAACCATGCCTCTGCAGATCACAATTTCAGGCCATACTTCCCCATCTTTTCTTGCCTTTATTTATTTAATTAATTGTTTATTTAAGTGTTTAAATAATGAATTGAAATGTGGTTAAAGTTAGAGTATTGTTTAGGCTTGATTTAGGGCTTAACAAAATGTATTAGACAGAGATATCGGGGTGTAAACGAGGGAATGATATTTTTGGGTGTAAAAAAATATATCTTGAAATTAAATCATTTTCGTTTTATTTGAAATCGATTTAATTTACGAAACCAATGATTTGAGAATTTTAATTTGAGAAATATCGGGGCTCGTTTGGATTAAAACGAGGCATGAAACAAAACTTAAATATATGAAAATCTTTGGAATGCACAAAACTTATTTGACGTCAAAACGATGTTCGTGATTTTGAAAATGAATTATTATTCAAAAAATCGATGATTCAAGATTTTATTTTTAAGGGAATTGTTGGGGTGTCACACTATGTGTTTTCAAAAAAATTGCAAATGACTACTAAATTTACACGAAATTACCCCCACATAAAATAAATCCAAATGCAACTGTGAATGAAATCATTTTTTGATTTCTCTCATTTTGTCTGAATGATCTTATCTGCTAAATCCTAGAGTTTTGAGAATTTATACCCAAAAACTTAATTGAAACCACTCATTCTTCCTTAAATCCCCATCTAACTTGAGAATCTTAATTGTCGAGAATGAAAATAACTTAAGAAGAAAGGGTAAAAATCACATTTCAATGGCCAAATCACAATAATACTTACAGAATGAGCATATGTAAAGCACATCTTGAATTCAGTGGTCAATTGCAATACTTTTAAAAGCACGGGATTAAAATCAACTAGTTTTTTTTTTTTTTTTCTTTTTACATGGGGCTATTTGCTAATTAGACATATTGCAGGAATAAACAATGCAATTTATCCAAGAAAAGATAAACTAGATTAGTGTATGAGTCTATTGGTTCAAAAGAAAATGCTCCATTGCCAGCATTATATAGACAACATATCGTTCAGTAAAAAATTAAGTGATAGTTACCTCTACACTTATGAAGTTTGGTATAATTATCAAAACACCCCCTTGTGCTTTGAATAATTACCATTATATCCTTGTTGCTAGTTCAACATGACGTATGATTACAATTATACTCCTGAACTTAAATAAAATCACAATTGTACCCCATTGTACAAGGGATCTAATTGTAATATTTTAGGATTTTCAAGTAGTGTAAGCATGATAATCCGTCAGCTAAACTAATTTACCATAGGGAATGTAATGGTAATTATCCAAATTTCAAGGAATATTTTGATAAGTATGACAAATATCAGGGATATTGAGGTAATTATCCCAAAAAAGTAATCAATCGGTGTTATCCAAGCCAGCAATTGCTGCTTCAAGTAGTGAGCCTGCTTAACCTGCTCATAGGAATGTACTCAAAATCTATGTCCTTCCTCGGCCATTGTATCAAATGATACAATTAATGACAATTTATAAAACAAATAACATTTATAATACAATAAATTGCTAATCATTGCTTTTTGTGTATTTAATAAGAAGGAACAATATTTACAAAGTATTAGTTATGGGGGTGTTTGGCTAAGCTTATTTAGAACATCTTACAAGCTCCTACATCTTACAATATATTTTTGGAGTTTATAAGATGTTGGATCTTATTTTAAAAATAAGTTGTTAAAGTGTTTGAATAAAATATGATCTTTTAACTTATAAGATACTAGTAATGACAATGTTGTAATTATAATAATTAAAAATACGGGCAAATCCTAGCAAAAACGTTCAAATAAAGAATTATATAAAGCAAAATTAACATGTTAAGACACATGCCAACCAATTCATCAATCTTAGCGGCAAGGAAAACATGAACTACAAGTGACCCTTAAACATGCTCCATTTCTAGTTATTTCCTTTGTTCTAGTTATACACTAAACTGAATTACGATTACAATGTTGACAATGAAACAAAAGAACATAGAATACAACTGAACATTTTCACCTAATTTTCAAAAAATATATAACTTGGCTCACTACCTTTAATCACCCAAATCCACTGAAATTGCTCACCTGTGACTGATCCTGAAATCCATCCACCAACTAATGGAGGATGGATAGAATGCATTGATGAATCTTTGAAAAGGAGCCATCTAAGGCTCCTCCTTAATGCTTTTCTTCCTCAAAGCTGCACTTTTTGATGTATTGTTTTGCAAAGATCTTGACGAGTTGGGATTAGAAATTGTGGGAATTGACGAAGCATCAGTTGTGCTAAATGATGCAAGGCCATTGTGAGGGTAACCAACTACTCCATCTTGATATGGTTGTGAAAATTTTTACCTCCTGCTCTTGACTTTAGTATTTGACATGATTCTAAGCCTTTGAGAAGATGTAAATGAATCAATAACAGAAAATCACATAGGAAGATGAAATCACTATCTTGGGAGTCATTAGGACTTACGAAATATAATGCCAAAATATATGGATCTTTTCTTTAGTGTTTACTAGACAAAAAGAATAATGCCACCACAACCCAATTTTTTTCTTTTTTCTTTTTCTTTTTTTTTTTCCTGAATGCAACTACATGATATACGATGCTTTCTATGTAGTATAGTAAATGAAAAGATTAAATTACTAACTTACATCCAACTTTGCTTGAAATTCTGCATTGGGTTTTGGAGCTAGAATTGCACAAACAACTTTGTCATGGACTCTCGCTCTTCTGTTACCTCCTATGGCATGAGATTTTCCAACTGAATTCCGTTGCCTACTATAGATGTTAGAACATGATTACTACAGATAAACGTGACGACTCATAAGCATATGGCTTAGTTGCAAAGAACGGGTTGTAAATAGAACATTAGTTGGAATGAAAAAACTTTGAAGTATGAATATGTTCAAATTTAAATAATAAAATATTACATCACTTACCATAAAAGTGCACCCCAACATATCAAAATAGACCTACTAGCGCGACCGCTCCTCACACATATTGCATTAATTAACTACAGATAAACAACTCTAATTTAGAGGAAAGGATTGCCTTTCTTGTTCTTGGACACACTATAAAGTCAAATGGCATTGACCATCTCAAGTAATTTTTCATTGAAGAAAACTAATAGACACTAGAAGAAATTTTTCTTCAAAATGCCTTGGTGGTTATATGGACATAAGCACTAGATTAAATCAAACAACAAACACAGGTCCATTTCATAAACCATATAATCTATACATTAACTAATAATTATTATACATGTGTAAAGGCGATAGAAAATAAACTTACGAGGAGAACCAAAATTTAGTGTGAGCAGGGAAGAAGTGATGTGACCTCGGAAAAGAGTTTGCTCGAAGTGAAAATGGTGCCGCATGAGCTCGTTGTTAGTCGAGGGGTCGTTAGATATTGGATTAGAGAGCATGATCCCTAAATTTCAAATTACCACCTTCAATTGGAAGAACCGCCGTCTGAATGGTAAAAGGGGACTATAGTGTTCATCGATTTTCTCAATCTGATAGCAGCTGGATAATGAACAGACTAAGGTTGGCTTTGGAGAGAGAGGGCAGATCACGTTCGTTCTTAGAGGGGCAATCTTATAATCTTCTTAGCTTTAGTTAGGGTTGATTTGGTAACTTCAAAACTAATCTCACTAAAGAGAGATTGTATCTCTGGGTCATAGCAGAGATTGGAGTGTGGGCTAATCTCTATTTTCAGTCGGGCTGGGAGTAGTAATCGGGCCAGCCCGATGAATTAATCTCTTCTATCGAACTAACTATTACAATATTTAAAACACCACAATTAGGCCTAATGTTTCTTATCAAACACCCCCTTATCTAACATTGATTCACATCCAAACAAAAAATATAATTATGGCTTTTAAATTTATAAAACAACTAGAAATGAATATCCAACGAAGACAAACTAGATAATATATATAAAAATAAAATGAATTCTGAAGATGAGGCAAAATGGTAGAGGATATGAAATTAATATCTACAAAAAATCATCTACTTTTCTCAACTAGTTTTGATAGAGTTAGAGTTCCAAATACCTACCAGTTTACATTGTCAAATACATCCAATTTCAAAATACAACTGCACCATCAACAATAGTTTCTTACATCCAAAAATATATGCACCATCATCCTCCTAACAAAAGCAAGTACCACAACATATTCAACAAAAAGCTTAATGTCAAAAAAAAAAAAAAAAAGTTGGTAAGCTAGAACAGTCTTGCATCTACAATTAACATCAGTTTCATCCACAAAAACTTCAAATTCTTGCATCTAATTCAAAATTTAGTTTCCAAAATTAAATGCCACTCAATTCTTCTTCTTTCCTCCTGCCTTCTTCTTCCCACTCAAGTTGTCCATTATTTGTGTGATGATACTGAGCTGAACAAACTTTCTTATTCTACAGTTAAATTGTTTCCACTCTGGGACATCTGGAGCTATTGGTATATAGATGGTCCAAATATTTCCTTGGCATATCAACATCAACAACAATTGTGTTTGTTGCCTTCATATAATTAAACAAATAAATATAAATCAATAATGAAATAGAGATTGTGTGAGTTAAATATAATGCTAATACCTTTTCTTTTTCTTTAATCCTAAGAGATCTTCTCACCCTAGTTGTTCCATCTAACAGTGTTGTATTATATGCAAAGAGCTAGATAAATTTGTAAAAAACACAATATTAGAAGTCTAAAGGTAATAACAAAGAATTATATAATAATAGTAAATTTATTAACCTATGTGTTTTGCATTTGCCTTGGTTTTTGCGCCTAACTTGATATTCCAAAATTCTTCTTACCTGACAAGACAATAGATAAAATTGTTAATTTAGCAGTGTCATGTAAACATATTTTTATTATGAAATAAGATAAAAACCATACATTCAAGTTACTCCTTAAAATTTGAGAGGCATAGGTTGCCAAAAGATAATCTAATAGTGCAGCATCTATAGTCTAGTCAATCATGTCATCCTCCATTTATTGGTCTGATGTCTTCATTGACACCTCAAATTGTGTCCACTTTATTTGCATGGGCTGCATTTCAAGCTATTTTGTTTCCTCTTCATTTTTGTTTGCTGTTGTTCAAGATCAGGCCTTCCATTTCCTTTTTTTCTTCCTTTCACCACAAGCTCCTCATGTCCTTTCTTGCTTGCCTTTGTTGGCCTACCTTTTCTCTTTGAGAAGTTTGGGAAAAGTTAAGGTATAAAAAATGTTTCCTTCCATATGTTTTGACCGTTTACACACATGATGGCTAGTTCATATACTTTGTGATAAGTATCAACAATGTAGCATTGGGCCACAAAATCCTTTGGATCCAACCTTTGATTGCAAATACACAACAAAAATGAAGGCAAGAAATCCTAGTCAAATCTCATCTCCTACATATGTAACTACATGTTTCCATATCTACAAACTACTGCCCCCCATATACGTGTGTAATATGGTGATGAGTATCATCATTCTTCCTTGGGATACAATCTGTTAATTTCTTCACATTGTCATTTAAGATGTCGCGATTACAGGGCGTAGAAGTTGTTTCTATTTTTTGGCCGATATCTTTTTGTAACCTAGTTATCATGTACTCTCTTATCCACTCTAATATAGTCAATATTCGCTTCTCTCTAGCATTCAAGATAGCACTATTGAAAGACTCACAAAAATTGTTCAAAACCAGATCATACTTTGAAATGGGATTAAAATGTGACTTACTCCACTGTGCAGGGGGTTTGTCACTGAATTAATCAACTACAACGTAATAGAGGTCCACGATGGCCTTTATTTGTTGCTTGAGCTCACCAAGTGTAGTATTGTTTGCAGCTCTATACAATACATCCTTAAATTCCAAGCATTCATGAAATTTTTTCACAAGTGTCTAACCCAAAACCTGTGTTCGAACTCTGGGAAAACTTCCTCAAAGGCTTGAAATAAGCTCTCTTTATCAAACATAAAGGTAAACTCATGTGACTTTGTGATTTGTAGATCTTGTTTGAGCAATGTTAAAAACCAGTCCCAATCATTCCCTGCCTCCCTATTAACCACAACATATGCAACCGAATAAGGTTTGTTGTTGAGATCAATTCCAATAGCAGTTAGAAGAATCCCCTTGTGTGGGCCTGTTAAGTGACACCCATCTAACTCCAACACGGGCCTTCAACTAGCTAAAAACCCAGTTTTCAAAGCCCCAAAACAATAGTAAAAATGAGTAAAAGTATTCTCACCACTATTCTCGTCCATCCCAAGAATATTTGTGGACCCTAGCTCCACAGCATAGTCCCATAGTTTGGCATATTAGGTCTTAGGATCCCCATCAATCATATAAATAGCCTTTTTCTTGGCCATTCATAGTTCCTTCCTAAACCAATACGTTTTTCTCTTTGAATTAGTCTTTATTTAGTTCACAAACCTCTTAGCTAGATATGTGGATATAAGATTAGAAACATTCTGTGTAGGCTAATGTGTATGTGTTAGATAGCAAGTGTGCCTTTGAAAGGTTGACTCATCTTTGATCCTATATGCATGAATTTTCCACTCACACATCTCAATTTCTCACTTGACATACACTTTTTTCTTATCATTCCTTTTTATTTTGATGTTCCTCAATGTCTAAATTGCTTCAACATGGACAACCTTTCTAAAGTCAGATTTATTCTTAAACTTCATGAAAGTGAAGATTAGGTTAAAATAAAAATTAAACACAGCGGAAATAATCATTCATCAACATGAATAATTGCCTAAATCTTCATAGGATCATCATATGAACCTAGAATTTAGATTAGACATGAGAGAACCAACCTTTGATTCAAAAATTCCAAGCTTGGTCGAACACCTTCTTGAAGATATAATGTGGATCTCTTATTTGATCAATGCTTGATCTCCACCAACACTTGATGAATCCAATCCAATTCTCCAATTGAATATTTGAATCCTCTATAAATCTTCAAGAAATCAGAAAACCTCTTACAAAATTTGATGAAACCGTGAGCTTCTCTTCAATATCATCAAAACAAAGTGAATTTTGCACCTTTAATGCTAGATCCACTCTTTCTCTTTGATTATCACTCAAGATCTATTGTTAGAGACTATATCTAAGTATGAATTTAAGAGAGAATTTAAAAGATGAAGAGAGAAAACTTGGAGGGAAATTTCAGTTGCAATATTTTTATCTAAAAATGGTGATGGCCAAATTTTCTAGATGAAGAGGTGGTGGTTATTGTTTGGTATTTAAAATGTGATTCTTGCCGACTTAGATGCTTAGTTGACAAGGTGGTTTGGATGAAAGAATCTAGATTCTTCTTTCTAAAATATCTTAGCCTACTTGGCATCTAAGTTGGACAATCTATGTGGCATTTTAATTAACTATTAATTAAAGTGCTACATAACTTCCAATTAACTTTAAATATCTATTTTATTTCCCTCTATAATTTAATTTATCTTCTTGAGTCAATTAATTCAGCTATTGAAATTAATTGAATCAAATTAACCATTAATTCAATTGGAATAATTTGACGTCTTCAAATTAATCTATTCAAGAAGACCAATTTTAACTTTGGTCAAATATTTTGACTTTTAGTTAAAATCTCTCTTTATTTACCTAAATCTAATTTAGGTGATTATCTCTAATCTAATTAGAGAATTTCCACGTACATTCATACCATGACTAAATCGAGGAAGGCATGTGACTCATTAGGTTCTTCAATTAATTAGACATGGGCTCGTAACGTTTACGATTTTTGATTAATCAAACCATATAATTAATCACCTATAGAATTAATCTCTATTAATTTTATAGTACCCAATTTCCATAGTCGAGGTCTAACCACAGCCTATAGAGCCCAATTTATTGGTGAATTAATTGCGGTGCGAACCTTATCTATTTACGCAAACCGTGCAAATATGGTCCCTCCGTTTTTCATCTCCCAATTGAAGCTTAGGGTTAAGATATTTTTGGCATCCCTAATAGCCCAATAACTATGCATCTATACTTAATGATTGATTCATTTGTGTCCTCGACTTTGGAAACTCTTTTTCAAATCGACACATTACCTTGCGTAAGAATTTTCTTGAATCGAATCATCATAGAAAACACAGGAGATATACCCGTTCATCAAAACGAGAAAATGGATCCTTTCTTAGAACTCACAAATCTTTATGCATAGATAGCTTGCACCCAACGTGCACCTCATATGATCCGCTAGTCAATGATCGAGACGCACATCAAAGAATAAGGATCTACCATAAGGTTACTATGGTCCCTCAAGTCTAACGATTAATTAAATGCACTATCGTAAGATAGAGAATAATCCATCACCGAATGCCACTACGGCTATCTCATGGAATTCTCTATGTCGGGTCTCTCAGTAAACTTGTTTTTCTAATGAGTACCCACTAACATGCACCGGTGTCAACTACATCGATTATCCATGAAACGGGGCAACGATTCAACTCCTTACATCATGCATCGTTAGTGCAAGTTTATCCGAATCCAAGATGCCCTCATGTCAAAGATTCTATGACTTGGAGAATTTAACATCAAGACATTTAGAGACTAGTTTCATGATCATCATCATATGCATGACCTAGCCTCATAGCCTTATATGATCTAGAGGACGTCTTCCATATCGATTATATATTGATGAGACAGTTTACGAGGATATGAAGAAGATGGCCATTTTATTTCTATTGCAAAAATAAGACTATTTACACAAGAGTAGTAGTTACGAAGCCAGATTTAATTGGCTACGGGGTACTACTCTAACACTTCATTCCTAGTTCAAACTTTGGGGTGTATTTTTTGTTATGGTTAAAGGAGTATGCATAAAGTCCAATAGCTTCACCATCTGACTCTATATCACTTTTTCTACATCACTATCATATACAATAACATCCTCGCTGCTCTTACTTTTAGCCTCAAATCATCCCCTTCTCTAACTCCCTCATTAACATTTAGAATTTCATTCCCAAACCCAGCCCATTTCTCATCCGGATCAACAAATAGGAAATCATCATCTACCCCATCACTATTATTATCAGCATCAAATATATCTAATGAATCACTATCACTACAGACATCCTCACCGACCACACCTTTAAGCAAATTAATAGTCCCGAAATCAATACCCAATCCCTCACTCTCATTGTTATTGGTATTCTCTATATGGGCTTCTAATTAGGCTTTTCTTTGTCCTTGTGGTATAGATTTTGATTAGACTTTTACATGTTCTTGTGTCTCAACATACGTTTTCACTTCTCTGAGCTTGACATAGCATTTACCATATTCTTTCAGTTCTTTATAATCATTTATTAACTTAAATGTTGCATCCATCTTTCTGTAGAACTTCTAGGTTTTTCACATTTTGAAATGACAAAATATTTATAAGAGAATAGTCAAATTTTGGAACTTCACCACCATTGTAGACACATAGGGGACTAAAATCACACTTCTCTCCATAAAAAATTGAGAAAGTAATTTGACCACATGTTGGATCTGCACCATACATGCAACAATAAGAACAATGGTAGATAGGAATAAAGCTTAAAGCATCATATCAAGAAGCTCATGAATATTCAAAGTTAACAGTGTCTTAGGACCACTATCAGCAGAAATAGTTTTTTACACATGAGCTAGGGTCACATTATTTGTCAAATAATAGAAAACCACAAAAAAATAAAAATAAAAAATAAAAACAAAACACAACAACTCATTCATAAAAGCACACAACAATCAATACACAAAGTCTGATGTAAATCTCCATAAAGGGACCAGAAGACTCAAAAGGTTTGAAAACTACTTCAAAATCTACATTTAAACCTATATTTAAGCACTTACCATATGGGGGAGGTGGCAAGTGAAAGCATCTTGAACTTTGAACACCTCCAGAAAAAACACCAGGGTTTACAGCAACTAATTTGTGGTTCGACTCCAGGATTTAGGGTTCACTATAAGGGATTTCGTGATTTTCTTCTCAGATTTGGACTTCCTTGCTCACATTTAGGGTTTTATGTATGCGATTTGGGTTTCATCTATCAGGTTTTGGAGTTCACTCCAAGCGACTCAGTGTTTTTGGCTTTCAAATTTCTGATGTCTAGAGTTTGGAATTTTTGGGCGTTTATGGCAAAAACATTTCCTTTTTCCTTTTTTTTTTTTTTGGAGGGAGGATATCTTGGAAATTAGAGAATTTTCCGGTTTCTTCCCTTTTCTTTTCTTTTTTTTTTTTTTGAATTCAAGCCACATTTTTTGACTCTAAGCCATATTTTTTGACTCCATTTATTCTTATGTTGCTTTTACAAAATCAAGTGATGTCACACTAAATTTTAATGACATGGACTGAGGGACAAATGGCAAAAAAAGCCCCAATTTTTGGGCTTGATATCGATTGGAGGTGAGGCGGGCTCAATTTGTAATTTCGAAGCCCAAAGGACTAAGTCTGCAAAAATCGTATCAAATGTACTAAATATTAAAACATAAAGGACGAAATGTGTTAACCCCAATGAAAAATTGATCAAATTCGAAATAGACCAAAGTTAATGGATTACATTTGCAATTTTCCAGGAATGGTGGATTGCCTAGCTGCTGATCGGCTTAATGATCCATCCAAATCAAATTTGGGCACATATTTTACTTTCTTCTTATATCATAGGAAAACCAAGGGACATGACAAACAAATATCTAAATGCAATAACTTTGGAGAAAAAAGTTTGAAAATTTGGATCTAAAATACCATGATATGCAATCCTAGATGGAAAGAGATAAAGGTCATTAATTTGTTGCCGACTAAAGGGCCATAGCATAGGCCTGGCTTTATAGTGTGTCTTCAAAGCAAAATTTGAAAATGTTTTAGGATGAAGGTAACATGAATCAACTTTCTGAAGAGTTGGATGAATATTTGAAGTATGGATTATCATATGCTCACTGAATACTAATTCTAAATCGATCAATATCACAAAGTTTCTTCTTCAAAATTGTTCGTGGAGAAATTGCATGTTGTCATTTCTAACCACTACAGCATAAATTTTGCGTGGCTACTATTGTTGCTCCCCTATCGATAAATCCGGGCCTATTTATGTTAGTCAACAATATATCAAAATGAGATTCAATAGTGGTTAAAAAGAAATTGCTTCTGGACTAAAGAGTTTGTTTAATTTAGGGATTAATTATCTCTCCCTTGTGAGAGTTTTCATCTTCGTTGTGTCGAAGTTTCGGTGAGATTGTGTGTTTTCTTTGGTGCTTTTCAGTGTGACTTTCCTCGTCCCTGTCATTGCCGGCTTAGTCTAAATTGAATTTACGTTTGTTTTTTTCTTTATTTACCATTTGCTTCTAATTCATTATTGTTGTTACCCTTCTGTTTCCTTTTTCTCCTTTTTTTTTTGCTTTGGCTCTTGTGGTTTTTTCTTTTTGTTTATTTATCTGTTCTGCGTAGAGACCGTGTCTATCTGTTTGCATTCCTTTTTTATCTGTCGTTTCGGTCTGGGTCTTCCTATATCCATGGCTCTGGATTTGAACAAACTGACTGAAACTTTGTGGACGATGAGGAAAGTAGGGTTGTTATTCCAGATGATGAATAGAATTGCGATGTTATCGAATCTGACCTTTCTTTAGTCGGTAGGTTACTCACATCAAAATTCTACAACGTTAAGGCTCTTTGTGCAACCTTTTCGCGTGTCATTGGTTTGGGAAAAGGTCTTGAGACTAAACAACTTGGGGATGGACGTCTTTTATTCTTATTTAATCATCAGAGAGATAAGGCTCGTGCTCTTGAAGGTTGTCCTTGGTCCTTGTCCTGAATTCTCTTGAAAAGGATCAAAACCCGTTGGATGTAGATCTCAATTACTGTGATATTTTCATTCAAGTAAGGGGTTTGCCATTACAAAGATGACAAGAGAAGTTGCATGTCGTATTGGTAATAAGATAGGGGTGTTTAAAGACGTGGATTTGGATGTTCAAGGTCATAGTAAATATGAGTTTCTACGTATCAAGATAGGCCTTCCGGTTTCTAAACCTCTACTCCGGGTTATTCGCATTGGTAGTAAAGCGGAGAGAATTTTATGGCAAGAATCCAATATGAGAGGTTACCCAACTTCTGTTATTTGTTTGGTGCTTAGTTGCGGGTCTCTCCACCGATCACAAGAGCTTGGGGAGTCTCTACATTTTCATCTTCACGGCGACCATCTAATTCGAAATTCGCCGGCGATTGGTATAATCACCGGAGCGGTAATACAAACGGTCATAGCGGTTGGAACAGTGTTAGAGGGGCAGCTAGTTTCGGCATGTTCGGAGATAAAGACAAGGATCGTGGGAATCGTGGGAATGAGTTTGGTAACTGTAGGTCGGTTAATTCTAATGATTCGATTACTCCTTACTCTGGGCAACTTCCGTTGGTTTATCAGAATTTAAATTTGGATAAGGACACAACAGTTATTGATACTGGGCTCGAGAAGGGGACTAATAATAAAGACAATAGGCCCAGGACAGAAATTATTGGTGGGCTTATGATAAAGCAGTTGGGCCTTTTGCAGACTTATCCAATGTTGCAACAAGTTCTCCAGATAATTCGTTAGAACCCAGTGCTTTTGATCAAGTGGGCGCCCGATCCTATAATATTCAGAATAACAGTACTGTGGGGAAGAATCTGGTGGAAGTTCCTCTCTCGTTCTCATCGGCTCAAGCTGCTTACTCAAAGAAGAAGCGCGGTCGCCCAATTGGGTCAACAATAATCGGAGAAAAATTGTAATCACATCAGTCAAGAATGGTTCGAAGAAATGATCCCCAATTGGGGAGGAGTATATCAGACCGTGTCAGTGACCCAATATTAATTCGTGCTCTGCAGATAACGACGAGTGTTCTTCAATGGCAGCGACTGGCTCGCAGTCCCGCCGAGCACATTGATTTGCTTAAGTTGGAACTGCCAGGGGATGGAAAACCTTTGGACAGTTCGTGAATTCGGGGATCTACTCTAGAAGTATAATCCCCATCTTATTTTTATTTGTGAGTCCAAATTGTCTGCTTTTAAGTTTGATTTATTACGTTCTCGGTTTAATTTATTTGGGGTGTCAAGGTCGGTGTTGGGTCGATCTGGCAGCCATTGTCTCTTTTGGCGTAAGGATGTTGATGTCTTATTACAAAGTCTGTCAGAATCTCATATTGACGTGTTGGTGTATGACTGCAACAATAATGTTTCTTTTCACTTTACTGGATTTTATGGTAATCCAAATGCCTCTAAACGGTATGAATCTTGGCAGCTGTTGAGAAATTTGAGCAGTAAAATGAATGTTCCTTAGGTTTGTATGGGTGACTACAACGAAGTTTTATCTGTTGAAGAAAAATTGGGTGACGTTGCAGTGCCTAATTGGCGGATTAAAGGTTTTTGTGAGGCTCTAAATGATTTAGGTTTGCATGATGTTGGCTTTACTGGAGTTCCTTTTACTTGGAGTAATAAAAGAATGGCGTCGTTTACTGTTCGTGAGAGATTAGATAGAGCTTGTGCAAACGGTGATTGGTTTGACAAGTTTCAATTTCGGGATCTCCATCATCTATCTTGTAGGAATTCTGACCATATCCCTATCTTACTCGAATTTGATATTACTCAGCCGGTTCTCCCGAAATCACGTAATCGACGATTCCGTTTTGAAGCGATGTGGGTTAAACATGAAGAGTGTGCAAAGATTATTGAAGAATCTTGGAAGGGTTCGGTAAGGAATGGGATAGTAAATGATATTGGTGATGCTATTAAATCTTGTAGAATTGGGCTGATTCATTAGAACAGGGATTCGTTTGGTTCCATAAGACAGAAAGTGGAGTCATTAAAGCAGCACATTGATTTATTATCTTAAGGTTACCTTGACACGCTCAGCAAATCCCAAATGACTGATCTTTATCAGGAACTTGAAACTCTGCTTGATTGTGAGGAAATTATGTGGCGCCAAAGATCTAAAATGCACTGGTTCAGAGATGGTGATCGTAACACCAAGTTTTTTCATTCAAAGGCCTCTAATAGGTTCAAGAATCATCTGATTAAGGGGCTCAAAAACAGTTTTGGTAATTGGTGTTCTTTGAAGAAGGAGATGGAAGGTGTGATCCTGGACTATTTTCAGTTTTTGTTCAAATCCATTGAGCCTAGCGATGAGGATATGGACGCTATGATTGAGACACTGGATTCTAAAGTTGATCAGCAAATGAATGACACTCTTCTCCGTCCTTTTACAGCCTTGGAGGTAAAGAATACATTATTTAATATGTATCCTCTCAAATCTCCAGGCCCAGACGGTATGCCAGTACTTTTCTATCAAAAGTATTGGCATATTGTGGGGCCAGATGTGACGTCTTTTGTTCTTAAATTTCTTAATATGGATCGTTTTCAATCCAAGTTTAATTATACCCATATTATTCTTATTCCCAAATGTCCTAATCCTGAGCTGATTAGCCAATTCCGCCCTATCAGCTTAAGTAACGTAATTTATAAAATCGCATCTAAGGCTCTTGCTAATCGTATCAAACCTTTTATGCATTGCATTATTTCTAAATCTCAATCTACTTTTGTTCCATCTAGGTTAATCATTGATAATGTTTTAGTGGCTTTTGAAGTAAATCATTTCTTGAAAAACAATCGTAAAGGAAATCTTGGTCATATGGCTATAAAATTAGACATGAGCAAAGCGTATGACAGGGTGGAATGGAAGTTTATTCAAAAAGTGTTAGTTAAATTAGGTTTTGCAGAGCGAATTATTCAACAGATTTGGTGATACATCTCCACTGTTTCTTACTCTATAATGATTAACGGATCTCAGACTGGCTTCTTTTACCCGGAGCGAGGACTTCATCGAGTAGACCCACTGTCTCCCTATCTCTTTCTTTTTTGTGCAGAAGCGTTGAGCAGTCTTATACGTAGAAAGGAGGATGAGGGGAATATTCAAGGTGTTTCCATTTGTAGAAATGCTCCCCATATTTCACTTCTATTGTTTGCTGATGATACCATAATCTTTTGTCAGTCCACGGATGAGGCAGCGGACTGCATTTCTAATATTCTACACCTTTATGCATCTACCTCAGGTCAGGAGATTAATATCCAGAAATCTACAGTGGTTTTCAGCAAAAATACGAGGGCGGAGGTGCGTACTAGTGTGAGCCGTAAGCTTGGAATGAGGATTGAAGAACAACATGATAAATATTTGGGCCTACCTTCCGTTGTTGGATGTACTAAAAAAGATATCTTTGATTACATTAGACAACGGATTTGGCAACGGGTGCAAGGTTGGGGTGAGAAGTCTCTTTCTCAAGTGGGACGTGAAGTTCTTATTAAATCAGTTCTACAAGCAATTCCTAACTATGCTATGAGCTGTTTCAAGTTTCCGGATAGTCTTATTTCCAATATTGAATCCTTGATGGCAAAGTTCTGGTGGGGCAATGACGATAAAAGAAGAATTCACTGGGTTAAATGGACAAACTTAGGGGAGAGCAAGAAGTTTGGCGGTATGGGTTTTCGAGATCTCAAGGCCTTTAACTTAGCCATGCTTGCCAAACAAGCTTGGCGCATTTTTACAGCACCTCATAGTTTAGTAGGCAGACTCTACAAAGCTAAATATTTTCCTCACGGAGACCTTTTCACGGCTTCTAAAGGCTCTAATTCATCTTGGTTGTGGTATAGTATTTGGGAAGCATTGGACATCCTAAATGCTGGCGTTAGATGGAGGGTTGGCAATGGTAATTCTATTTCAGTTTGGCATGATCGTTGGCTTCCCTGACCGACTTCTTTTAAGGTCTGTTCTCCTATCCGAGTTCTTGCGCCTGATGTTAAGGTATGTAGCTTAATAGATCAGGTCACAGGTTCTTGGAATCGCCAAATAATTGAGGATGTGTCTGACCCGATCGATGTTGAGTGCATTCTTTCGATTCCACTGGTTAGTAATGTGAACATTGACAGATTGGTGTGGCATTACAATAAGAAAGGAGTGTTCTCAGTTCGTAGTGCATACTTTCTATGCTTGGATTTGCTTCGTTTGGAGAGGGAGAGAAACGGTGGATCAACTAGTGCCTCCAAGCCTGATTTTTCATTCATATGGGGCAGGAAATTACCTCCGAAGGTTAAACTCTTTGCTTGGAGAGTTTGTCGGAACATCCTTCCTACTCGTGTTAATCTCAATCTGAAGGCATGTTATTACTGAACTCTATTGCGATATCTGTTCAAGTATGGTAAAAAATTGCAGTCATATCTTTCAGGAATGTCATTTTGCCCCCCCAAATGTGGGCACTTTCAGATCTTCCGTCTCATATTCTCTTATGTCGGTCTGATTCGATGTTAAGTTGGTTTAATTCTGTTTTTTCTGCTTTGGATAGCTTTCAGTTTGATTTTTTTGTTACCTGTTGTTGGGCATTGTGGTTTTCTCGTAACCATTCTCTTTTTGGTCGTAAGAATTTCTCTCATCTGGAAATGATTCAATTTGCTCAGTCTTTTCTGGATTCTTTTGCTGCTTCTGTTGAACTTGTTGGTATGTCAACTGAATCATCTGTTCAGATCTGGCATCCACCTCCTTTCGGCCATATTAAGGTCAACTTTGATGCTGCGATTTTCAAATCACAAAAGGGGTGGTTGCTTGGAATTCATCTGGGGAATGTATTACGTGGCGTGTCAAAGTGCTTGATGGTCTTCTAATGGCAGAATTTGCTGAAGCTAAAGCTGCTGTCCTTGCTTGTGAGGTCTGTCTTGATTTTTCACGGCCGAGGTTTTCCGTCGAAGGTGACTGTAGTGCTGTTATTTCAGCCCTTAATCAAGGCTATGAAAATTTATCTCCAACTGGTACACTAATTGATGATGCCTTGAGGTTGATAGCGGAGTGGGAAGATGCATCATTTTACCATGTTAAACGTGATGCCAACAAAGTAGCTCACTTTTTAGCAAAGAATGCTTTGTCTTTAGTTTCTTTTCTGAGATTATCCTTGCTGTATTTCAGAATGTTATTTCTGCTGATTTGCATTAACGAAAGCTATTGTTTCTCTTTCTTTCTTTTTTTTAAAAAAAAAAAAAAAAAAAAAAAGAATTGCTTCTATTTGTATACTATTTGATTCTATAGGGTACAAAGAGAAGCAATTTTTTATTTACTTGCAATTATGTATCTAGTTCTCGCGTTTATAAAAGATTAGCAATTATGCGTGTGGTTTCTGCATATATAAAAAATAATTAGAACAATATTATTTGTATATTGTATTTATTTCAAATAAATAAAGTATTAAAATATAAAAATGAAAGAATATGACTTTCCAAAAATATTAATGAGAAAATATTAGTTTAGAAGTAGTTACAGTTAATGATTGTGGATTAATGATTGCAGTTAAAAAAGGATTCAAAAAAATTTGTAGTTAAAAAAGTGGATTTGTTGTAATTGTATCATCGATACATTTAAATTTGTTATATAAACTACCACAAAAGAGTTCTTTGTATAATTATAGGAAACCAAAAATTAATAAATTAATAATGGAATACCACAAACTACAACGCTGGACGCTGATATGGGTTTGGTTAAAAATGTAAGAAGGCTTTGTCTTTGCTAGTTTGTACTTTTCAGCAGTTAATTTTGAATAATTACCTCAAACACTTTTTTTATTTTTTATTTTGAGGGTATTAAACCCTTGACATTCCTTTAAAGAAGGGGATACAAAGGAATATCGGTGTCACTTTATCCAATGAGCCTCGACTAATTACCTCAAACACTTCCAATGATTTGACTCAATTACAAAAGCACACTCCATATCTAAAATAATTATAATAATATTTCTTGTCATGAATTTAATTAACAATAATTTTAACAAAATATGCATGATATTATAGTTATTATCCCCCAGAAACATTACATGTAGATACTCTACTAAAAGGTCTACTGTAATGTTATATATTCTCCATATTAAGTTTTCTATCGGCTAAACTAACAATAAAGAGTATGATCGTAATTTTTCAAACTATGAAACATGTTATAACAAGTAGGCCAAACTTCAAGAGCCAGTGAAGTAATTATCCCTTCTTTTGTCAAGAAGGGTAAAGTACCACAATTCATTTGCGCTATTTGAGATCGCCAAAAATCGATTTGGAAACTTATTATACCAGCAATTCTCGGCAAGTTCTGTAATATTATCAGTCCAGCAGAAGAGTAATGCATGGTACAACGACAAATAATTCTATATTGGAATGTAAAATAAACTCGAGGTTCACAAACTATTACAAATGATAAAAATAGTACTGCAAACCCGCTTTGGAAAACAAAGCCACAATGCTCTATCAGCCTCCCAATTTCAAAAAAATATGCAGTACTAATTATTGAAGTTAAACCATGCCTATATACATAAAATTTCCATATCACTCTATGTAAAATATAAATAACGCAATGTTCCATATTTCCCTGTGGTATGTCTAAGAAGAATAATCAAACAAGGCATAGTAGTTGGTAAAACCTCAAGAAGAAAGAATGACGAAGTTGTAGAAAGAACTGAAAAGTACAAAAATGAGAAGCCCGCTAGCCATGGAATTCATGCGGGCTGCATTGCTTCCAGAAACTGGGGTTGAAGGGAACAGAGGCGGTGACGGTGGTGGTGGTGAAAGAGATGAAATGGGATGACGTGTATTGTTCCTTGGTGTGGCTTCGGGTTCCAAAACGGAAGGTGGGGGAGCATTGGGCTGCGAAGCAGAAGGTGGGGGAGCATCAGCCGAGTTGTTCTTACCAACAGGGAGATTGTTTGATGAGATTGAACCGTAGCCTGGGATTAATGGTTAAAGTGAGTGCATACTAATGGAAATATATCACAAGAATGAACGGCGAAAGAGAAGAAGCCAACTCACAGTCGGATTCTTTCCAGCCCAAAACCATCTCTTCCCGATCAAAGACCATCTGATAGCCAGTCATAAAATTCTCTGCAGACAATTTAACATTTGAATATAGATTTAGCGTCAATAAAGATATGGAGCATCATTCGCTAAGAAATTAGAATGAGGAAAGCAAGAAAGGAACTAGAGATGAGGGGAATTGCAGCAGCTATTTCTTTTGGGAAGACACAAAGGTAACTATTCAAGATAAGCACATTGAATAAGTTCGAAAATTAACTATTTGCCATATCTCTTTTCTATGTC
>JACFYI010002954.1:999878-1023944 GCA_014898755.1 Handroanthus guayacan | reverse complement strand
TATTATTATTATTATTATTATTATTATTAAATTACATACATAATTTAATATAAAGTTAGTTGGATTGTAGGCAGTTATTACTAGAGTAAGTTAATACAAAAGGGTATTTTAGGTAAAACACTCGAGACCATACCAATTAGAGCCTCACGCTTTATTAAAAGGCGTAGATATAAAGTAACTTATTTTGAAAGTAATTTATAAGTAAAACTTATCAATCTCCACATATCAACTCATTATCTATACTATTATAAAAAGAAGTGATAATTATACTTTACTCCCTAGATTATAGCTCTTTTTACATTTCATCTAATAAACTATTTTTTGCATTAAAAGATCATACGAACTTTATGCAAATTTGCACGTAACCCTGTAAACTAGTTTCCAGTAGAATATTATGGAATATTTTCTAAAGATATCACTGATGATTTGTAATTCAGGGATCGTATAGCTCACAAATTGCATAAACACAAGGGATGCTGATGAGATCCGATCTTCTGTAAGAACAACTCTGATTCCCAAAGCAACTTCCATCTCAAACTCGTGTTTCCATTCTATTGTGCTCGTTGGGGATTATAAGACAAAATTATCCTTCATTTACAAATTGTCAGTGTAATCTTTAGGAAATATTCTATAATAGTGTACTAGAGATTAGTCTAGGGGGCAATGTGCAAATGTCTTGAAAATTCGTGCAGTCATTTGAAGCAAAAATAATTCGGAGGCTGAAGCATAAAAATGATCATATTCAAGAGGTAAAGTGTAATTATCCCTACGAAGAAAGACCCTTTTTTTTTTGTTCTCTAAAATGACAGTTTGGATGCCAATTTTCATAATTTCAACTTTATTCTAGAACTACTACCACCTTTTACTATTTTTAACTACTATCATTATGTCACTACCAATTTTAAATAATTTATAGTTTAAATATACGCAAGGATCGTGTACAGAACTATTAAGTGACCTTTTTTAAAAGTAAACCGTAACACTTCATAGAGCTAAATTATCTTATAAAATATATGTAACACCTTGAAATTTTTTCTAATTTAAAAACTTTACCCTTCGTTTTATAAACGATAAATCACTTTTGAAATCGCGAAAATCGGTTTAACTTCGAAATAAGTTCCTTGCATTCGAAACTCCATTTCCGCACCGTTTTGGCCCAAACGAGCCCAATTCTTGGCCCAAATAGCACCAAATTTTACCTCAACACTTTGAGGCCCAAAACAATATTTTCAAAAAAAAAAGGAAAAAAATCATGGCTGCAAATCAGCAGCCATGCTTGAGTATGGTTTCCCCACCAAATCACACCCACCACCATCATTTCAAAGCATGGCCACTTCAACCACTTTGACTAAATTGTTAACAAGTCCCCACCAACTTTTATATTGCTAAGAGATCCTTATGAGCTCTATAAATAGCTAGGTTATTGGAGTTAAACTTTTCTTCTACCTTACCACAAGTTTTCATATATATATATATATATATATATATAACACATCTTGTTAAAAAAAAAAAATCATTCCTAAGTCCAATAACTCTATCATCAAAGCATTTTACAAAGGAAAAAATTGAAGGGAGTTCACTCTCAAGTGTGTTGGTAAGAGGGAAGTATGAAATCTTAAGTTATAGTTCATTTTTGTGATTTAAGAGTTGATGGAGCATTAGTCTCATTTATGTTGTGTTTGATCATTGTTTAAGTGATTTATCTTTAGGCTTGGAATCACCCGAACTCCTAATCGAAAAGAAAATTTAGGACCGAGATAAGTTCCATGGTTTCCTCTTTTCTTGGCTATTTTTATGCCTCAATATCCGAAAATTCATATTAATTGGCATGCTTTAATTGCAAGTTTGAGCTTATTTATGTTGAATTTGATGATTCTTTGTACTCGTACGCTCAATATTCTTGAAGTGGTATTTCTTGAATCTCTAAGCATACTTGTTACCATCTTTGTAATCTTGGAATGGATTTGGGTCGTGAACGATGGAGAATTCGAACGGAATCTAAAGAAAATCGGTTATTTAACTTGTGACTATATTTTTTTATAAAACTTGTAAATTTTAGAATATTTCCTTGAAACTTGGATTTTAAAAGATTATACTTCAAAGGAAATCTCTAAAAAAATTGATTCTTATGAAAATTATGATTTTATAACTTATTTTCTCCAAATTACGTAAAACTAAATTTTAAACTTAAAAATTAGAAAACTCCATGATGAGTAGTACAAACTATGTCTAGTTTCTCCACAAATCATCCTCTGCTATTATAAGGTTTAAAAGAAAAAAAAAAGTTTGCCGAATGCTTAAGCGCCCTGGTTTCGGCCACTGTTTGGGCGCTCAAGCGCAGAAATGCGCGCCCCATTGCTCGAGTCCAGAGAGTTTGGTATCGTTTGAGCTCCCGAACGCCTTTTTGAGGGCTCAAGCGCCCAAATCCGTAGCGAAAAATACTATTTCGGCGCTCGAGCGCTTATACGAGCGCTCAAGTGCCCATTCCAGTGGTGGAATTTCATCATTTTGACTTTGTTTATCGATTTTGAACTTATATTTCACTTATTTGAACTCTTTTAAGATTTGAAAATGACTTTTCCACAGTCCATGATCTAATGTCCAATCCGATCGTTGAACCTATTAATTTGATAGTCGAATCTATTTTTCTTGAATTCGTTTGATATGAGCATATGTAATTTATTGAGCCCTATAAGTTTGTTTATGTTCGTATATTCGTTCAAAACCTATATGCATGATATGTTGGGCTCTAGGTAATTCTTAGGTGATTTGAATTGGGTAATGTTGGATTGTTGATTCGAACTCCTAAGAATTCTTGTCTGTTGGGTAGCCCGGAGGAGTTCTGGAGTTAGGATTTCCGAACGGCTATTTCGAGGCACGCGATTGACCGTGCCTCAAAGTTTGTTTATGCTATTGAGCAGCCGTTCAAGTTAGCAATTTGGAGGAATAAGATATATATGTGTTTTTGTTGAAGTTATAAGGGTGACAGACCCACCAAACGTTAATTTCAGCCATATATATGATTAACATGAATGTGATATTTTTTTCGAGCTATTCGTTTCGCATGATCATCCTTATAATTTCCTTTTGTTGCAAATCACATTCATGTTTGATTTTTGCTATGATTATTGTTGGCTTCTTGCTTCCTTTGCTATATCCCTTCGTCTTTCCTATGCCATGAACTTGTTGGGTCAGTGGACTCCAAACTTCAAATTACTATGTAGAAAATTGACTTGATGGATTTGGATTGTGAAGACCTCAAGTAGCATTTGGTATATTGACTTATGTATTTGGCCATGTATAAACTTAGTTGAACTTGTGAGAATTTAATTACTATTAGTTGTATTTTGTGGAACTCATGATGTATCTTAGAAAAACTTAGTTATGAATTGTGGATGTTTTGAGTTGTTAAGTTAGGAATACCTTTTGAATTTTCTGTTTACGATCATTAGTTAGCTTTCTGTTCAAGAGTGGCATCCCGAACCTAGGGACGGATGCTCTAGTTTTCCGGGGCGTTACAATGCAGGGATTTATAATATGTGTTAAATAAGTTAAAATGTGTCATTTGACCCGCTCGAGCTACAAAGCTTATTGGTGAACTATATAGTTAGTAGGGGTGAGCATGGGACGGGACGTCTCGGCCGTCCCGGCTTATCCCGGCCAGAAAAATTGGGAAAAATCCCGTCCCGATTGAGCATCGGGAGGGGACCGGGACAAAAATCACTGTCTCGGTTGAAAATCGGGACGGGACTGAGACAACTGTGAAAAAATCGGGACCGTCCCGTCCCGTCCCGATTAATTTTATTTATTAGTTATTGTTATTATTATTATTATTATTATTAGTAGTAGTAGTATTATTATATAGAAAGATATATAACATGAAAAAAGTAATTAGGCCCACTTTTTTCTTACTAAAATTAAGTCCAATTTAGACTTTAAATTAAAGCTTATTAATCCAATTTTATCTTCCAACTTTGAACCCAATTCCCCTTTATTATTATTATCATGATATATATATATATATGTTCTATAATTTGAGAGTTGAAATTGACTTTGTTTTAATTAAGCTTCGTAGATCAATGTTTTTAAATAGCGCAACGAGATCTATTCTAGTGGAACAATACATGTACTTTTGTTATATGTCATGTAAAATACAGTAAAAATATAGAATTCAATATTTTGATTTCGAGTTTTGGTTTAACGTCTTATTTCTTTTTTTTTTTTTTTAGTTCATAATTAACAGATTGTGTCCTGGTCCCATCCCGGTCCCGTCCCGATTTTTTCGGGACGGGACAATACCGGGACAAGTCAAAATCGGGACCGGGACCGGGACACAATCTTGTGTCCCGAATAAAAATCGGGACGGGACCGGGACATACAAAATCCCGGCCCGTCCCATCCCGTGCTCACCCCTAATAGTTAGGCTTCGTCAATGGTTGCCCTGATAATTGTGGTACATATAGAATCTACCGGCTTGGCACTTACTCAATATTTAAAGAATAAATGACATAATAGTTTGTCAACCATAACACCCGTCCAAAAATGTAATACTAGTGTATAAATTTTATATTTTTGGAGGTTATAAATATTACATATAATTTAAAAATAACTTATGTTATTTGACTTATTCAAAATTTAAGGAATAAAAGACATGACAGCTTTTGAACCATAACATCCTCCCAAAAATGTAATACTAGTGTATAAATTTGTTCTTTTTTTTTTTTGGAGTTAATAAATGTTACATATAATTTAAAAAGAAACTTATATTATTTGAATAAATATAATTATTAAGCTTATGGATATTGATATGAGTATAATAAAAAAATATTATTGAAATCACAAAAATAAGTTAGAAATTCCAAAACATTTTGTTTGCTTTCTTAGGAAATACTCTCATTAATTCCACTTTGCTCCTATACGCGTACACGCACATGCACACATGTATCTATCAAATACTATCTTATGTATATTTTTATTTATTATATTTTCATAGTAACATATAATAATATATACGAAAATTTTGACATGATACAACTCATTAAATAAAATATTACATAAAAGTATTTGGAATCAAAAATATTTTCTTTAGAATGAAATGAAACATGCTCTTTTGTATTCCATGCTTCCCATCATTTTCCACGAAACTTCTAAAAGAACGCCAATATTGCTGTTTTTCTTAAAAGAAAAAAAATTATAAGATTTTAATATTTTATATTTGAGTCATGAGTGTATATCGCCGTTGCAAATTTGATAAACATGTTATGATTTTTCATAGACTATTGGATCTTTTATAAGATATTTTTTAAGGAACTTAAAAATTACTCATCATCAAACACTATCAACTTATTCCTTAAAGTCAAATGATAATTTGGCTTTCTGGAATACGCATCCTTCTTTATGTTCTATTGATATAAACCGAATTTAATTTTCCTGGACCACCAACTTGCAAATACAACAACTCTTTTCACACACACACACACACACTCTCACTCTCTCTCTCTCTCTCTCTCTCTCTCTCTCTCTCTCTCTCTCTCTCTCTCTCTCTCACAGATATATATAGAGAGAGAGAGAGAGAGCTTCAAGTCAAAGCAACTATTTTCATTGCTCATTCTAAGCAAAAAAGAGGACGGGGGATTTCTAGACCATCCAAAACTCTATTATTATAAAATGAAAGATGTTCTCCTGTATCTTTCTAATTTTAGCATGTTCTTTGTACTAAAGATTAACATGATTTAAAGATACTGATATTAATTTGGGCTTCATGGCTAGTTTAATCCTAAACATCGAGGGTTATGTTAGAATTTAAAAAAATAAATAAATAAAAGAGAAAGAAAAAGGGAAAATGAGATTATATCTTTCCTTTTGCAATATTATGACGAGGTAATATATATATTATTCACTGGGGATTTCTATATAACATAGTACTAGTTAAACGATTCCTAGCAGAAGAATGTAAACAACATGTGATAAGCTAGCAATCTAGTAATTTACAAAAAAAAAAAAAGAAAGAAACCAAAAGAAAAGAAAAAAGAAAAGAAAAGAAAAGAAAAGAAAAGAAAATCTAGTATAGTCTAGCATAATGTGAGAGACGGGCAGTATTTTGGCTAAATAATGCATATGCAATCACAAAATTTAATTACGGAATTCAATTACCTCAGGATTCATCTAGTTTAATCTAATTATAAAAACATTTTTTGTAATTTAAAAAATTATGATAATATCCCTATCATTAACTCAGTTGATGAAAAACTTAATGAAACTTGCGCAATATTATAATTGCATCCTCCAAGACGATTAATCCATTGACCGAAACATTGCAAGTACACTGCCATTTTAAAAAAAGTCTGTTTGTAATGTTATTCATTCTCAACTAGATTTTTCATCATCAGCCAAACTAATAATAGAAAGTGTTATCATAATTTTCAAATCATGAGACTATTTTTTTTATCACATGTCAAACCCCAGAAAGTGCTGAAGTAATAATTTATAATCCCTCGTGCTAAGGTTGAAATATATATTGCAGAGGAGACAAAATTACCCTAATAAATTAGTTCCTTTCAATTTAAGCATTCTATTAAATGTAAAAAATATATAGAATATTTTATTCACAACATGTAGCATAGCCCATTGAACTAAGGGATAATTCCCTACCATAAATTAAGTTTGATGCCACTACAATAACAACTCAATATTGTTAGCTTAGATGGCAGAAAGCTTAACAAAATGATGGTCGTAGAAAATGCAATAACAACCCATTGTGTTTTATTACAATAATACCCCTACAATAGCATCCCATTGTTTAGGAGATATTATTATAATTTCATAAACCACAAATTTACTACGGATGCTAAGTTTTCCATCAATTAATTAAATGACAAAATGTGATATTATAAATTTTCAAATCATATAAATATCATTGTAATTAAATCAAAGCTCCGCTGGTGTTGAGAAAATTATCCCTTACAAAATTGACAACCTGGAAATCATGCTTGATTTTTGTGTCATCATATAATCTGGCTGATAACACACTCAAATGTCAAATTGCCATAAATATGAGTTGCCTAAAGAATAATCAACCCAAATGATCGGACTTCTTAGCCTATATAATACATATTATATACATATGTATGTATATATGCGTGTATTTTCTCTTTTTTAACATAATAATAATGAAAAGAGTTGCATATCATATAAAAATACTTAAATTGATTCAAATGTAACACTTATCCATATGAACTTGTCAACATCATGATTTTTCATCTAAAAATTTCGAATATTTCCTATTTTGAGTTGAGTTATTATCGATTGATCGTTAGCTGAGACTTGCTCATGTTTACGTGACAAATTAAATTGATTACTCTAAGTTGAGATAAATTAGAAATATCATCATATCTACCAAAAATTCTTCCAAAAGTGGAATGGGTCGAATCGGTCAGGTCTTGTGGGATTGTGCTCCTTACCTTATAAAAAATCTTAATAATAATTCTATGCTCTAATGGGTTTATATTTGTATTTTTACTTGAATAAGTATTAGATCACATCTGTCTCCACCGAATCCATCCCAAAAATTTCATATATAATTAATAACAACAATAATAAGGGACAATTACCTCAGCACCCATTGAAATTTAGCATAATTACCAAAAACATCTCATGAAATTTGCATTATGATCTTGCAGTACACCCTACGTCTGGTTCAGTTTAACGCATAATTATAATTACGTCCCTCGAACGTATGCATATATAATTACAACTTCACCATCTTGCCTAAACGGCCTATTTGTAATGTTTCAAGATTTTTAGAGGACGTAATTATAATTATTCGTCAGTTGAACTAACAGTATGAGGTGAAATGATAATTATCCAAATTTTAGGAGGTGCTTAGATATTTAAATCAAATCTCAAGAGTTATTGAGTCAATCATCTCTACAAGAATTCAGGACTTTAATTTTTTTATTTTTTATTTATTTATTTTTTTGTTTGTTTTGTCAAGATTCAGGACTTTAATTTCTACTTTAAAAGGGTTTACTTTGAAGAAAGTCTTGGTCATTTAAAAATAATGGTTGACTTAAGTAACTTAAAAAAGTACCTACGTATGAATGTAAACATGGTCGTCCATTCCCATTTGAATTCTTCAAAACGCGTATACCCAACCACTTGCCCACCATTAAGCATAATTATATGTTTACTAGTAGGGGCCCGTTATTCTAGAAATGAAAATTCACATGGGGAAAGAAATAATCCAATAGCAATTAGCAACGAGATTCCCTGCAGTGGCAGCAAAACAATTCATGAGATTTGAGTTTAGTCAAGTTTAGTGTATCAACTTTTTATCTTTGGTACCATAGCTTTGCATCATATCTTTTACTCTTAACTTAGCGATCGACCTAAACCAAAGTGTAGATATTTAGAGGAAAAGAAAAAGGAAAAGCATAAGAAAAACATCAAATTCTATTGTTGCTTAATTGCAATTATATGATTCACAGCCTTACATAGCATGACTATAGGCTACTTCTTGAAAGAGTAAAGTACATTAAGCCACCCGAACCATAGACGTTTTTGCATTTTCCAACCTAATAAAAAAAAAGCTCCACTTTGCCATCTCAACTTTGCAAAATTTTTTACTTTGCAACTCAATTTATTTTCCAATGGACATATTCTATCGGTAGGTAATATTGTGCAAAATTTCGCAAAATTTAGATGGTAAAGTGAGATTTTTCCTATTTTAATATTCAGACACGTGTCTAGTGTGCGAATACTCCAGTGGACTATTCCTCGGAAAATGTATTGAGGTTGTAAAGTGAAAATTTTGCAAAGTTGAGATGACAATGTGTAACGTTTTTTTGATTTGGTTGCACAGTGCAAAAACACTCATAGTTCGGGTGGCTTAATGTACTTTTCTCTTCTTAAAAAGGACACATTTTCTTGCTTTTCTTGCACACACGGAACTTAGTTCTCAATTTACAACAGCAAACTCACAGATTCAAGGAAAGTCACTGTTACAATGTGAAGCATTCATCTCTTCTTTTCTCATCTGAAACAGAGGATTAAGAGATTCATGTAAATAAAATTATAAAAAAAAAAAAAGACTTCAATTCTTTTCCACCAATTTCTTCATTCATTCAAGACCATCACGCGAAAAACTTCACATAATACTACAATTTACAGCATTAAGACAATGCAAATTCTTTGGTTCTACTTAGGGTGTTCAAGTTTTTTCAACAATTTGATCTTGTGAAGAATTCTCCCGTAAAAGTTGAAGCCATTTTTCTAGATAAAAACCCAATATACATGAACTTAACTCACATAAAAAAAAATACCAACAACTTTGCAAATTCAATAAATAAAAAGAGGGGAAAGAAAACAAGGCAATATCATTCCATTAGTTTTTCTTGTTTCACGAGCCTTCATAGACTGCCAATTTCTCATGGTTCTTGTATTCATCTTTCTCTGCCCCCAAAAGCAAAAATATTGAATGATCTTCGCAAATGTCACACTATTATAAGTCCATGAGCTCGTTTTATACTCAAAAGAGTAAAAGAAATAGGATTCAAGTCTTTATTAAGGGGGAAACAGAGGCAGAAAATGGAAAGTCACTACAAGAGTAAGAAAAACCTATCAAAATGGGAGAAATGGTGCGATCTAAAAACCACATCACCAAAATAACGTCGTTTTAAACAACCCAAATTGTGAAAAATATAAGAAATAGGATGCAAACATGAAATGGAACTGTAAATGAGGCTCAAATCTATATTACTGATCAGACAAATAGAACTCAACACCGCCATGGCTGCCAAAACACCAATTGCATCTGATGCCATCTGGGTCTCCATGCCAAGATACAGGTTAGTCTAATCCCTTGTGTTAACTGTTGCGCCAAAGCTTGTAAATTATGAACTCAAACAAAGTTTAATTAAATGCGTCAAAAGAAAGGTGCAAAATAAAAATTAGGATGTCTCATGATTAATAAGATTATTTAATATTTTAGATCTAAATGGTTATTGGTGATGTTCGAATTTTTACCATACTAAAACTGCTCAAATGCATTTCAGCTAAGCTATTGACATTGGAAGGATTTTAATATAGTATTTATAGGACTAATTCAAACTATATTATTACGACTTGGAGACCGAATGTTGGTAGTGTAATAAAATTCATGAAATAACACTTCAATACAAGTTCACCATGATTCAAGGCTTACTGACGTTAAGACTTACATCAATTACAGGGCAAAAGAACATAAGCATTCAGTAGCCCCTATTTAAAGTAGGCCACTTGGAGTGACAATTTTCTACAATAAAAAGTAAATAAGTAATCATGGACCTGCATAAGCCAAAAACCAATACAAAATCCAAAATGCAAAATACCAGTAAAGAGATAGACAAATAATCTGTGAAAAAAAAGAAAGAAGAAGAATCTTGTAACAAAGAAAATGAATGTCAACATAAATAATATCAACCCAAAATTGGAATCATAAAATAGGAAAAATTCACACATAGTGAAAATAGATACATACTCAACCAAGCTCACCTACTGCTTTAAAAGCTGATGCTCCAACTTCGCTCGCTTGCTCAATTTTTCATCTTTCAACTTGACATCCTTAACAGCCTCCTCACAAATGAGAACCAGTTGCTTCTATTTTGAAACCAACTCTCGGTCTTTGTCCTACTGGAATGAATTAAATTCTGTTTTTACCTTATATTTTTAAAAGGAGATATTTTTTACATTTGACAATAGAATGTGAAACACCATTATGAAACTGAGGATCCTAACCGTTGTTTTAGTTATTAACTCGTGTGAAACAGGTCAATACAGGGAAAACTGCAAATTTAGTCCATTAACTATACTCTTTTCGATTTTGGTCCATTCTTTTTTGGGGTTAGCATTTTTAGTCTTTTTAATTTAAAAATCTCGCACATTTAATCCATTTGTTTGAAATTTTGGTCCATTGGGCCACAAATTTTGAAATTGAGCCCGAAATTTGCACGCTCATCTCCAATCGGGCCCAAAATTTGGGGGTTTTTTGACATGTGGCATATGTGGAGGCTGATGACGTGGCAACATATGCCACATGGCATAAAACCCCCAAATTTTGGGCCCGATTGGAGATGAGCGTGCAAATTTCGAGCTCAATGGACCAAAATTGCGAACAAATGGATTAAATGTGCGAGATTTTTAAATTAAAAGGACTAAAAATGCTAATCCCGAAAAAGAATGAACCAAAATCGAAAAAAGGTATAGTTAATGGACTAAACTTGCAATTTTCTCAGTCAATACAAGCACTCTTCTTATAGGAAATGACAATGCGCAGCAGTTTAATATTAGTTATTAAACGCTGGGATCCTAGAAATAGTTCTATGGATGATACATATATGATTGGGTTGGGTTTATGTTAAATCTAAGCGGGATGAATTGAAAATTAGTTAAATCCATAATGAGTGGATTAATTACATGGGTCCAAAGTGGATTGTATGGCTGCGGGTCGAGTTGTCTGAATGGGTGCCAAAAATACAAAAGAATGATTTGTTGTGTGTAGCCAAAATATTTAATTTAAATACAAAGTGATGTTATACATACGGTGCAAATTATAGATTCATAACCATCGCATCTTAACTTATAACTAAAATAAAAATTAGCATATCAATTAATATTCTATGCTTTTTGTTTTTACTTGGTTCATTTGTTGTTTTGAACACAAAGAACTGTAGTAGAAATTTTAGATATTAACATGTCACTGCAATCATTTAACATTTTCTTTTTCTTTCGGGTAATTTTTGATAAATATAGCTTCTTTAAACTTCTTAGAGGTGTTTAAATCGTTAATTAGAATGTTCATACGGTTCTTTTATTTATTTATTTTTTTCTTTTCTATAAACAGGCAAGAGCCTTCTTTGTTAAATATGAAAAATAATTGAATCTGTTATTCAACCTATCAAGGGTGATAAGATGAAGTGCCGCTCGCTCGACTGAGAAGCAAGCCTGACCATTGAAAATTGGGATGGCAATTCATGCACATTGGGTGAGTTCGTGTCGAGTTGAGATAGGCGCATAATGTAAATTTCATCAATCCTAACTCAACCCAACCCAACCCAATGACAATTTGAAAGTATCTAACCCTGACCTAACCTAATGAAAATCAAGTCGAGTTCGAATTGACCAAAATTTCAAAGTAATTAATGTTTTGAAATTGAAGGGGGCTAAGGCGGGACTTCGAATTACAATTATTTTAAAATTCCTAAGAACTATTTTGCATATATTTTGCATGAGAACACTATTTTTCATTAAAAGTCGACATAATGTGCAAAAATTGTTTTAGGAACTAATATTTTATCTTTTATGACAGCTCATATAATATTATGATATTCATATAGTTTTATAATTTTTTCTTCTTTTTCTTCAGTTTTTATATTTACTAAATTAAGATAATTTCAAAGAAATTATTTTGAATACTTGAGTTATAGTAATTGAAGTTGATTCCCTAAAGTTGTAATTGTGAATATATAAATTTCATGATGTTAAGTATATACAACATAGAACAAAATAATAATTGATTTATTCTATTCAAAGTAGATTAATTTAAATTTGTTTGATAAATTATAAAATTTAAAGAAGAGAAATTATGAGAAATAAATAGTTTAAAGTCTTTCAAACACATATCCAACATTTTTATCCTTAGTTGTGACAAAATTTAAGTAAAGATGATATGTAATATTATTAAAATTATTTTCTACTAAATTATGTTTTGCTAAAATACTCAAACTATTATTTGAATGTAATACTTTTTTATAACTTCACCTCGGGAGTGATTTTCGTAGGTCCCAAAAATATCAGAACAAAAGTAGCAAAAGAATGAGTGGACCTCAACTCTAGGGGTGTTTGCGGTTTGGTTTGGTTCGGTTTTGAAAAAAAAATCAATCCGATCCGAACTAGAAAAATTGTATTGGATTGGTTTGATTCGGTTTGATTTTTTCCATGCAACCAAACCAATCCAAACTGAAAGAATTACTAATTCATACAAATCAAATCATGAATCATACTTTCAACAAAACACGAAAATTTACCCGTTTCGGATCTCAATGGACTCGAATCACTGACTTTAATTTACCCATTTTCTCCGGATTGCAACGGACTTGAATCACCGATCTTGACTATCTCTTTGGTCCGGATTAAATCACCAATTATGGAAAATAATCCGATTTTTCACAACTCAAATACCAATAGTAATTAGTTTCTAATTCATTATTACAAACTCTCTTTTATTACAACACATGTAGAGAGAGGGTGTAATAAGGTAGGAGAGAGAGTATTTTCTTTAGGGGAGAGAAAACGTAGAGAGAGGGGAGAGAGGGAGAATTCTGCAGAGAGAAAAAATTCCATTCTCCCGTATGAATTCTTTTCTGCAGAGAATTCTTTTCTAAATTCTCTCTTCCCATTTCTTACATTACCCCCACTTATCCCCTAATGAGTGGAGGAGTAGTTTTTAGGGAGTTTTTCTAAATTCAAAACTCCTAACTACTCCATCCAATTAATATGGGTTGGGTCAGCTCATTTGGGCGACCCATATCCACACCAATTTTTCCAACATCTCACACTCGTACAAAACGGGCTGAACCCGAATCTCAATTTGTTAGAAACTCAACACTATCCATACAGATAAATGGGCTGTGTGACCGGCGAGCATAACGAATAAGGGCTATAAGCTATACACTGGCTAAGGATATACAGCACCTCAACTCCAAAAATGCAATGAGGATTTTTATCTCGCTATACCCCAGACTTTCTTCTTACCACACTAGTCAACGTATCTCTTGTCCCTTAAGAATCCACTGTAAGAGCATACCTGACCATTACTAATTCCATATATTCACAATTATGTACCAAACATAATTGGCTGGCCAGCTTGAATACAAGTTACGTGTCAGTAAAAGAATAGTCTTCCTTTCCAACTCGAGTCTCTCATCCTCATTTTAGCTGCTTGCCTAGACATGCACCGCATTGCCGAATTATTCATGGCTATTAATAGCATGCTAAAGTAGCAATACTGGAGCAAGAACTCAAGAAACAGTTTAAAGTACTAAGAGTATCACATGAGGTCATATATACCTCTGGGTCTCACACAATGAGAAAATCGGGACTCATTTGCTCATTGCCCAAATGGTCACTCTAAGCACACACACGGTATGAAACATGTGCTACGATGCAGCTTCTTCCCTGTCGGAAGCGTATGTCTCGTGCTCAATAAAGTATCATACAAATCTTGGTCCAAGTGTATCTCAACACTTAACCTAAGTTTTCTCCTTTATTCATCCTCCTCATAACAATCTCGAGAACAACTCACATCTGGCTTATCGACAAGTCAACGGATTGTGAGTAATCCATTTCGATTACTGAACTCTTAATAGTAATCTCATCTTAGTCACGCTTAGACTAAGGCGGCATTTATACAAAATAAATAAATAAAAAATGCCTCATCTCTGTACGCTACTCAACGCCAGAGGCGATTGCTCGAGTTAGAGAGCCAATCTCAACTTGTCTAATATACCTTTTAAGATATCACATCAAGCATGTGTATAAAAAATGTTCATCCTTCATAAGATAAGCATACAATAAAAAGATATGAACAAGCTCAATATAAACATACTCTACTCCCATGCAGCCCCAGAGTAGACTTAACAAGCCACCAATGTAAGCATAGATATATATTTGAGCGTTACCTCCTTCTTCTCAACTACATCTCTCACAAAGTTGAGTTTCATATCTTTGTGTTTGGTCTTACCATGATATTTGGGGTCAGTGCTCAAGCAATGGTTGATTAATTATCACAACAAATTGTGTCTGCTCCCACTAGACTTGCCACATCCAAATATCGTAAGAACTTCTTAACCCAAACACCTTGTACTGCAGAATTACATGCCACAATTTTAACATCAATTGTGGACAATGATACACAGGTTAGTTTCTTGCTACTCAATGAGATCGCATTCTCATTTATCAAGAATGCATAACCAAAAGTGATTATCGATACTCAAATCACTACTCAAATCAGTATTTTGTGTATCCTTTTTGGTCTGGATCTTTCCTTGAATAACATAGGAAATGGTCCGCAGTACACTTTAGGTATCTCTAAAATCCCGTTTTAGATAATCCAATGTCTCTGTCCTAGATTGGATTGATACTTGCTACTTAGACCCATAACATGACATATTAGAGCATGTATACTTCATAGTATATACATTAAGCTTCTGATAACATTTTTATATGGTAATTTGGACATCTATAATTCTTTTAAGAGTCTTTGGGCGCAGTACATGACTTGTACTTCCATACTTAGCCATAGGAGTATCATAAGATATGCAACTTCCATATTGAATCATTCTAATATCTTTCGATAAAAGATTCTTGAGACACCCCAAAAAGTCTCTTAGAATGATCTCTATAGATCTAACATACTCCTTATCGTTCTTAGCTAACAATATGTACAAGACATAAAGAAATAGAATTGCATACTCTTACTGGACCTTAAACACAAACACAATGGTCTCATCATTCATAATGAAATCATTTGAGATTATAGCTCTAGAAGATCTCAAATACCATTGTTGAGTAGACTGCTTAAAACCATAAATTGATCTCCTTGATTTTAGATCTTGTATCTTTGGCTTAGAAGACAAGATCTACTTGTTGTACCAGTAGATTTCATCCTCAAGATCTCCATTGAGAAAAAAATAGTCTAAGCATCTATTTAATGTAATTCTATGTTTAAGTTAGCTAATATGGCTAATATCAAGTAACTGGAAGTAAGTCTTACTACCGGTTAAAAAGGATTTATATATTATCAACATTATTGTTGAGTGTAACCTCTTGCCACCATTCCAATACTATAGCTCACAAGCTTTTGCCCAATGTTTGAGAACTCATTTATTCTCAAGAGCTACACACCCCAAAATTTGATCAACCAATTCCCAGATTCGGTTTAATCAAACTAACTCCATCTACTTTTCTATTTCTTTCATTTATTCATCATTTTTGGGATAAGACAAAGCCTTACACTTATGGCTTAGGCTTTTCTTTGTCCATTGGAGATTCAATATATATATGCCCTTTAATTTCTAAATGACTTTTGGGCATTCTGTTCCTAGTACCTTTCCGAATTTAGGTTTCTGATAGATTGATTCCATGGGAATAACTCCCACTGGAATTGAGTGGTAACACATCCTCTCAAAATTCCCCTTATCCATAAGCTACAAAGCTAATTTCGGAATCAATTAACCTAATTAAGGTTTAGTTTCCCTTTAATTTCGGAATCAATTAACCTAATAAAGGTCTAGTTTCCCTTTATTTCATGGCTACTAGGAGGTTCACTCTCCACAAATATTTTTCGTGATTTGATTTCAACAATAATTCCATCGATGCTATCACTTATGAACATGTAACCTATTAACTGTTCCTAGTATCCTGTGAAGATACAACAGTCGATTTCCAAAGTTTATGGTTACTTTAGTCAAGCCTCATACTAGCCCGGAGTTCATACAATGTAGATGGTACTGACTTTGGACACACATAATCCAAATAGTACGCTGCAATTAACAAATTTATCTCCCCAAGAGGAAATTGACCAGTTAACTTGCACCAGTATGGACCTTGTCTTATTCAACAACATCATATCATTTTGTCAGGGACACCGCTTAAAGAGGTGTATGAGAAATGATCAGTTGTCTCACTGTCTTTTTTCCATTACATTGATCCTCAAATTGACCAAGTAGATAGATATTTTTGCTCTCAAGCAACTCTCAAGATTTGTTACATTCCCATCTATTTGATCATCCACTCTAATTCTATAACGTCTAAAACACCTCAGTGTTTAGGATTTATGAGTGGTCAAATGGACATGAATATAATGTGAGAATCTATCTATCAAAGTAGTGAAAATACAAGGTTCCATGTCTAGCCTCCCACTTCCATCAAATCACAAATAACGATATCTTTAAATGAATTAATTGCAACAGAAATATAGCCCCAATGGCTTTTCAAATTAGTTTTCTCATTATCTCTAGCAAAATAAAGCCCACAAGCAGTTAAATCAACTCTTACGAAAAACAAGAACTCGACAGTTCAACTTTCATTAGTTGATTCATGTTCTCTTGCCCAATGTGATCTAGTCCCATATGCCAAATACATTCATTTATACTTGCATGACTAGGTGAGCAAGTATTTAGCAAAAAAAAAATCTTCAGCATAACACTTGTCTATTTCAGTTGAGAAACCAATCCTTAGATGTCCACTACCATAGTAAATGTTATCTATAGAACACCAACCATAGTGTCTTTGAATGACAAACTTAGATTTTATCCTACGAAGAATATCAGAGAACTCATAATTTCCAACACACAGAGGAATTTGACAAGACTGCACATGCTTCATCATCTCTAGTCCTTTGTTTTGTTGTTTCTTGAATTTATATCCACATAGGATAGGATTCAGACAACAAGACATAGAGATTAGAATTGTTCTTCTAGGATGTTTTTTCAGTCCCCTTATCTTTGTTGCCTTTCTGTTAGTTCCTTTCATAATTGAAGCCCGAAGCTTTCTGGGAACTAGGTTCAATCATAAGGCAATTGGTGGACTTAACAACATTAAGTTGCTTATCCTCAACTTCGATGTGTTGTGCATCATGAAAGAAAGAGTTCACATTGACACAATATGTCGATTTCTTTCAAATGCACCAACAATCAATAAGGGACTAGATCAAAGCTTGCACTTGCTGCTCATAACAAAAATATGGCTAGCTAATATTTTACTAGCACATCGTGCTTGACATAGTCCAGAAATGTCAAACTTGATTTCAACTAGCTCAAGTGAGTGACAATAATTCCTATATACTTCTCATTAAAGTATACCAATATGCCATGAGCAATTCCAAGGTTGCTTGAGTTATGAAATCTTGTCCTTTTCCACACTTAATAGATTTTATAGTCTTACTCTTAATGAGCAGTGCCGTATATTAGAGCCTATTTGCTCCTTAAGTGCAACTAAGTTTGTGACATCTCTAAGTTCAATTTAGCTATGGTTGATTTCTAAGTCATAATCTATGTACTAAGGAGTGACTATTATAATAATGCTTATCTTATATACACATGCAATTTTGCACTTGAAAAAATTAAGTTCAATGACAATAAACATAGGGCATAGATTCGAAAGTTCACTATGTTCCCAATCATCATCTATAAACCAAATGTTACATTATCACAAACCTAATTCTACTTACAAAATAAGGTTTAGAGGAGAATTACTCTAATTTTACCAACCTAAAACCTCCCACTGCAATTAAGCATGAATTGCATAATTCTCAAGAATGCATCTTGGAATAAAGGAAATAGATGACATGTACTTAGAAGTTAATGATATTTCGAGATCATCCAATGTCTTGAAAATTATTACATGTCTCATAAGAAGAATAAATAAAATTACAAGTGAAAATGTAAACTACTACTAGCACATAATCACTCTTTCCCTAAAAGCTTCTACCCACCATCGCTTCTCGGTGTACTCTATCACATGAAGCCATGTTGCTGATACTAGTCGAAAGTCTATCGCACACACGAAATCTCAAAGGTGTCTTCCTCATGATGATATCTCGTGAGTTAGTCTGCACACTGCGAGACATGCGGACTTTCACCCTTTCTTTAGTATCTTCAACCCACCAGTTGAGCATGACCTCCTTAACCTCATTCAATGTTTTGTCATATCCCACTGACATATGAATTTCATGGAACTTTTCCCATAAATCCTCTGGCAGGAACCATTGCCAAACTCATATGAATTTTGGCTCATTGACCACAAAACACCTTTCTCCCAGGGAAATAAGTTTGTCTTACTTCCTCTCCATAATTTCAAAGTGTTCAGAAAGTGTATTCGACTTTCTCATTCAATACGTGAAAAACTCCGTAATTTTCTCGCATTGTTCAGGAACTCTGAAACCTCTACCTCACCCCCGAAGGGCACGTCGAGCGTTTCTCATTATCGCCTTATCTAAAATGAGGTAAATAATTATTAGGGTTAATATTTCAGAATTTAAAAAAAATATCCAGAATACAAATCATGCTCAATGTTATCAACTATTATGCGAAAATACATACCTTTCAAGTGCAATTAAGAGCAACGTATTTACAAGTATTCAAAATTCTGAACCAGATAGCCAACCCTCTAGATTTTAATTTTCTAATTGCTCATAAAAAATTTTAGAATTTGTCTCCAAGTAGAATAATTTTTCTCAATTTTTTATTCTTCAAAAGATCAAAATTAAGAAAAATATTTTCTTCGTTTCAAAAAATTTATTTTAAGTCACCAAAAAATCAGAAATTAAAGTCTAAACATGTCAGAATTTTTTGGGTCAAAAAATACCTCCGGAACAGGTACCACGCGCCCACACGCGCTGCCACTGCGGCTGGGCTAGCGAGCGTCTGTTCCAGTCATTTTTCCTTTTTCCTTTTTTTCTCTTTTTTTTTTTAACATGTCAAGACAAGTCAGCAAAGTCCGCGAATGTGGCAGAGACATGTGTCCGAAATGCTGACGTTTCATATGACATGGCATATGACGTGGCTCGGTGACATGGATTTTCAGCTGACGTGTCTACTGACGTGGCACAAAATCTGACTTTATGCTGAAGTGGTACGATGACATGGCATGTCACGTGGCATGCTTATGTGTCAGTGCCCTCCACGTGTCAATTCATGGATGGTCTACGTAGGCTGAAGATGGTTTGACCATTGACTGGTCAACCGCCCTGCGCATTGGCCACACAACCGCCACGTGCGACAGTTGCGCCACATGGCTAACCGCTATTGGCCCACGTCGCATGTGTGGCAGCGGTGGCCACACAACTGCGCAACTGCTTTCACATGCTCTTGTGGCGCGTCTTTCTGGCATTTTCCGGCCACCGGATTCTGGGTATCCCCATTTTTTATCGTCCTGAACTCAATGGTGTTGTCAAATTTCTATTTTGAGGTTTTGAGGTACGTGTTTGAAAATCAAACACTTCGTACCGAGAGTAGGATTCGCCTCAAGGGTTTAAAATTTATTCTTCTTAATGTTCAGAATATCACAAAATTCTAATACACGAATTATCTTCAAAAAATCATATAAAATCGCACAGATAACCAAAAATTATGCATAATATATGGTTGAACTCGTCTCAAAAAGATCTATCTAACCATATAAATTTCATAACATGAATCTCACTACAAAAATTCAGTAAATCCAGAAATAATTCGGGCCTTATTGAACATGCTAGAGAAAATTACATATAATTCAATACATAAAAAAATAACATAATTTTCTAGCATATAATTCAATTCTATGCAAATATAACTTGATATAAACACATAAAATTCATAATTTGCATAATCATGTTAGAATTCGAGCTGAGATGGCTCTGATACCAATGAAAGAATTACTAATTCATACGAATCAAATCATGAATCATGCTTTCAACAAAACACGAAAATTTACCTGTCTCGGATCTCAATGGATTCGAATCATTGACTTTAATTTATCCCTTTTCCCCGGATTGCAACAGACTTGAATCACCGATCTTGACTGTCTCTTCGGTCCTGATTAAATCACCAATTATGGAAAATAATCCGATTTTCCACAACTCAAATACCAATAGTAATTAGTTTCTAATTCGTTATTACAAACTCTCTTTTATTACAACACATGTAGAGAGAGGGTGTAATAAGGTAGGAGAGAGAGTATTTTCTTTAGAGGAGAGAAAACGTAGAGAGAGGGGAGATAGGGAGAATTCTGCAGAGAGAGAAAATTCCATTCTCCCGTATGAATTCTTTTCTGCAGAGAATTCTTTTCTAAATTCTCTCTTCCCATTTCTTACATTACCCCCACTTATCCCCTAATGAGTGGAGGAGTAGTTTTTAGGGAGTTTTTCTAAATTCAAAACTCCTAACTACTCCCTCCAATTAATATGGGTCGGGTCAGCCCTTTTGGGCGACCCATATCCAAACCCATTTTTCCAACACAAACAAATTTAAATCGATTTGGATTGGATCGATTTGTTTGGTTTGAAAAAAAAATCTAATTAGAGGCAAAGAAAAAGAAATGAATCCAACAAAGTTTAATATTCATCACAAATACATCATCTACAAATAATAAAAAACATAAGAAAAAAGATACAATATCCTAATGGAATAAATTAAGAAGAAGCTAGCATCTTCATACTTAGTGAACAACAAATAGGGGGAAAAAAAAACACAACAATTTTGGCCAAAAAAATTTATTTCAACAAGAGTTTCACAAGAAATTGTATATATCCCTTCACAAGTCCAACTTTTTGGACTAAAATTCATACTATTAGTATACTTGTAATAAAATAAAAAATATATATTAAAATAAGCGATTCGTTTTGGTTTGTATTGGTTTTGAAAAATAAAAACGAGAACCGAACCAAACCAATCGGTTACTTAAAAATTCAATCCGAACTAATCCAAAAAAAATCAATTTTTATCGGTTTTCGGTTTGGATTGAGTTGGATGGTCGATTTTGTTCGGTTTGGTTTGGATTTGAACACCCCCACTCAACTCCATTGGCGCAGTAAGAACAAAATCAAGAACAACAATATCAGTAAAAAGTACAAGCAACCACAGCAATATCAGCGAAAAGTACAAGTCATTAACATTAAGGGAGAATTGCATTAATCTCCCCTAAACTATAGATTATTGGCAACCACCTCCCCTTAAATTTAACTTTTTTGCGTCAACCTCCCCTCCATCCCTTTTTCAGTAGTTTTCATTTGTAAAGACTAAAATGTCCTTTTGTTTAAAAAAAATTTTACTTGTTCTCTTACTAATGACAATTAACTATTGATTTTATTTTCTATCATAATAAAAATGCAATTATTTGTAGTTATAAAAGTCTAATAAATGTAAAAACGAAAATATGTACACAAAATTACATAGCTAATTATATAAAAAATAAAATTTTGATATTTCTTATAATCTAATAATTCAAACTTTTTCTTAAATTAAATTCTAGTACTAAATTAAAATTTTTAATTTTTAAAAACATATATAAATCTCATTATAATTCAATTGGATTTATTTAGGAGTCTCAGTCAAATAAGTAAAAAATGAACTACTAAATCTAAAGCAACATATTTTATCATAATGTTTACTATTTTATTTTATACTATAAATGATTTAATTACAATGTCGTGCGAGAATTGCATCCACCTCTATTTTATAATATAAAATATAACAGTAAACCTTATGATAAAATATGCTGCTTTAAATTTAGTAGTTTTATTTTTTGCTAAATTCGTACACAATTGGATTAGATTCCTAAATAAATTGAATTGACTTCTAATGGGATTTTTATATATTTTAAAATTAAAAATTTTGATTTAGTACTAAAATTTAATTTAAGAAAAAATTTGAATTATTAGATTATAAAAAATATCAAACTTCAATTTTTATATAATCATCTATCTAATTTTGCAAATATATTTTTTATTTTTACATTTTTTAGGCTTTTCTAAATTCAAATAATTGCAATTTTTGTTATTACAAAAAATAAAACCAATAACTATTTGTCATTAGTATGGAAACAATTTTTTTTCTTCCAAACAAGAGGGCATTTTAGTCTTTAAAAATGAAAACTAATGGAAAAATGGACGGAGGGAAGGTTGATGCAAAAAAAACCAAACCTAAGGAGAGGTGGTTGCCAATAGCCCATAGTTAATGGGAGATCAATGCAATTTTTCCTTAACATTAACACCAACTTCTATTTTTATATAATCATGTATCTAATTTCGCAAATATATTTTTTATTTTTACATTTTTTAGGCTTTTATAACTTCAAATAATTGCAATTTTTGTTATTACAAAAAATAAAACCAATAACTATTTGTCATTAGTACAGAAAAAAAATATTAACATTAACATTCATATTATAAAAAGCAAAAACCAAATGAAAAAAAAAAGAAAAGAAAAAATTAACAGACCGAAATCAGTATTCATAAGCTAGGCTTTTATAACTTCAAATAATTGCAATTTTTGTTATTACAAAAAATAAAACCAATAACTATTTGTTATTAGTATGGAAAAAAATATTAACATTAACATTAATATTATAAAAAGTAAAAAGCAAATGAAAAAAAAAAAAGAAAAGAAAAAATTAACGGACCAAAATCGCTATTCATGAGCCCATCCACTCTTATATAATAGTAGTAATAGTAATAAAAGAAAGAAAGTAATAAATGATAGCTCAATAATTGTTGGTGCTTTAAAAAATGTAATATATTTTGTATAATATATACTATATCCCTTCTTTCATTATTTATAGAAATTATGTTTGTAATTTATTGGACAACTAATACGATGACTTATTCTTGTGCAAAATCAATTATTTTCGTGCTAAAATTTGCAAACTATAATTATTTATGATGACACCTTAATGCAAGGACGGTGGAGTGGGCATTTGGCTAAATTTATTTAAAATATATTACAAGTCCCTATCCCTTGTAAAAGGTAACATTTTATTTCAAAACCAAGCTCTTAAAGTGTTTGAAAAAAATAAAATTTCAAAAAATATATATTATTATAATAATTATATTTAATTTGTAACTAATATAATTAAGATCACACGAGTTTGTTAATATTTTGAAAATAAGTTAAGCTCCTTATTTTTATGAAAAGAATCTTATCAGTTCCTAACATTTCATTTTGATCTCATAAGTTGGTTTTTTCGGGAAAATATAACGAAAACTTTATGACAGTTCTCCAACATATTGATATATATATTGTATAAGATAAACTTAAAAATTCATCCTAACACACTCTGACTTTGGGAGATTCTCCAACAATTATTGATCGATCCAAAGCTTAAACTTATGAGTTGAACACAAAACTAAGCTTAAAAATATTGGTTTATGTAATGCGACCAACTTATACCCAAGACTAATCCAACATTAATTGCGACTTATAGGTTTGAAGAAATAATGGGTCATGGACTGCCATTTTCTCCGCCTCTTTCTTTCCTCCTTCTTTTTTTTTTTTT
>JACFYI010002954.1:976056-996131 GCA_014898755.1 Handroanthus guayacan | reverse complement strand
CACATTTTTAGGGTTCTTTTAGGTTCATAAACATTTCTAAATCATCGTTTTGGAATTTAATTAAAGAATTTTCAAAAAATAAAAATCGAGTTAAAACACAACGTTTTGTCCATATCTCCTATTTTCTTTCAATTTTGATGTTAAGTCCTCCTCTTTTAGTCCATGGTCCATAGTATAATTTCAGTCCAAGCATAAGGGAGATATCAAGAATGTTCATGAGGCAGTGGATCATATTTTCAAAGTCTAGAACTCATAACAACGATAACAATGATCATAGCAAGCAATGCTCATATACAATAAACCAACATGATCAAATGAGCTCAGCATAATAAGATGATCAAATCATAGGAAGCACAAAAGCATGTGAAAAGAAGACGAGGTTCCATAAATCTTATTTGTTTTAAGCTAAATCCGTAACACTTTCAAGTTCTTCGAGTTTGATCAACCGGCTAACACAAGATAACAAGGTCTAGATCAAACCTCAAGTCATAACTTATTCATAATAATATGGATAAAACTAGAGCTTATCTTACCAAATGTGTGGAGATGATACCACCTAGATTTTCTTTTTTGCTCCTTCTTTAGTTACTTAGAAAACTTGTGAATGTGAGTGTGTGAAGTGGAGTGCCGAGAGATGAGAGAGGGAGTGGGATGAGGTGATTTGTTTTTTTTCAACAAACTTTTGAAGGTAAAAGACTTCTACATGCTCCAACCCCTCACTTATAGTTGCAAGATTTTGAGAACACGTGGTCAAGATTTTATTGAATTAAAATAGGCTAAACACTTACCAACTTCTACCAAACACCATTGCCTCCCATAATGAAAAATCCAGCTGCCTCACCCTTTTAGATTTTGAAATCTGATTTTGTTCTCTTTTTTTTTTAAAATGTTTAATATATATAGGCTGAAATTGTTGGGCTTAAGTTGGATGGGTTTGGGCCAATTCTTGGGCTCAACGAATTGTTTTTGGGCCAACAAATCGGAAAGAAATCGAGTTTTTTTTACTAGAAAATTATTTCGAACGTGTGAAACTTGTTTTGGATTTCGAAACGTTCTTTATTTTATTGAAATCGTATTAATTTTTGAATTCGTTGATTTGAAAATTTAATTAGAAAAATCTCGAGGTATTACAAATTGGGTTTTGGCTGAAGTGATTTCCAGAATAGGTCTTGAGAGAGGCAATAACCAAGAATAGAATATGAGCAAAAATCTCGAGAAATCTTAGTTATAGAAGTTGGCGAAAACAAATAAGGTAATGCAATAATATTATAATAAACATGTCTGTTACTTTATATAGTTGGTTGTTTTACACATATATGCCAAGAAGCTTTTTGTATGTGTTTATATCTAATATTTTCGTAATTGAGCATTTTGCTTGTATTATGTAAACTTTGTACCGAATATTGTGAAATCTTATACCAATTTATCGTAAATAAATGCATATTATTAACATTGAATTAATGGCAGAATTTTATAGTTTCATTTTTAATTATGTGCATAACTTAATGGCTCCACCTGGACGTCCAGGGAGACCTCATAAAATAGCTCCTCTAGCTGGACATGAACCAAATGAAGAACAATCAAATGAAGATGCTACCCCGTTGAACCAAATACTCACTATCTTACAACAACTAGATCAATATATCCAGGTACCTCAACAACCTCAAAATCTTGAGCACCACCCTCAAAATAATCAGCCACCACTTAGCCCTCCTCAAAATAATAACCCTCAACCACTCAGTCTAGCTGATGACATGTTTGACAAAGCGTTGGAATGCTTCTTGAGATTCGAACCCCTAAAATTCGGTGGAGAGCCAAATGATTTAAAAGCTGAAATGTGGCTGGAAGGAATCAAAAACATCTTCACAGCCTTTTGGTACTTAGAAGAATAGAAGCTTTTGTCCGTGGTATTTCGCTTGGAAGGTGCTGCATGGGAATGGTGGCGAATAGTGGAAGAATAATACGCCTGAGATCAAACACCCCGTACTTGGCTCAAAATATTATTTCAAACCCAACTAAATAAGAATTTGACTCAAGAATTAAGCCTAAAATTTTAAGCTCAATTTTAAAGCCCAGATTCTATTTTGATTAAATAAAAAAATAAAAGAAGAAAAATTAGCCACACACACTCACACACACTAAAGGTGAAGATAAGTTTTCAAGGATAATGAGCATGTGTTGAAAATCCAAAGAAATCCCAACACTATCCCACTCATGCACCTAGTCACCCCAACATACTCATTACCAACTTTTACCTTACCACAAAAATGCCATTATTCTTTTTCAATTCGTAGAGGATTTTTTTTGTAGCAAAAGACTTCATTTTCTTCTTTTCTTCTCACTTGGCCAAACACTACCTCAAAGAAAAAAAAAATTTTGACAACTTTTTCTTGATCAATTTCATTGTATCTCATCATCCTAAAGCAAAAAAAATGGAATTGTAAGGTGCTAGCTCATCTATTAACTTGGTAAGTTTTCTAGTTTAGTTAGGTTTACACTAGGGTTTATGAATTCATGAATTAAGATATGGAAACATGGAAACAATTTATCTTGGTTATTATAGGAATCACTTGAAGGATTAAAGTTTAACAACCAACATCTTGAGGAAATTTCTATAGAGGTAAGTATCATGACTATGCCACCTTTATTTAGCCACTTTTATGTTCATGATTTTCTTATGATATGAGCTTGCTTCCTTGCTTTATTGTTTAGCTCAATGATTTACTTGATTTGGATAGAAACCATTGTATTGATTTTATTGAATAAGTTTCCTTGTTAAGATGGATCATGAACATATATCTAGTAACATAAGAGGACCATTGGATCATCAAACAGGTGATGATTTCATAAAGTAGATTGAGCTTTGAAATTGAAACATATATTCCTCTCGAGTAGCTACTGTCCTAGCAACATCTCTCACTTTAAAATTTTATAAACTTAACTTTCCTTATTGGTAATATAATATACTGTTGAAAACCTTGTCCAGTGTAAATATTGTTAGGATAAAAAATTACTCAAAAATAAGGGTAAAAATGAACAAGAAAGCCGTTAGAACACAATTTGCCACCACTGCAGGAAAAGGGGAGGTCCTTTGTAACACTTTCAACTTTAAAAAATTTGAAACCCTAACTTCTCTTTATCAAATCAGACCATAAAATATACCATTAAAAATCTTATCAAGTTTAGATAGTGCTATAATCCAGATACCCAAAATTATGGAGAAATATGACCAAAAATAATTTTTGAAGATAACTTGCTAGATTATCGAGAAACAGGGGAGTAGCAAGGGTGAGCTTTGCAGCATCTCTCACATTCCAAATTTTAGAAATTGAACTTCACCATATCGATTAGACCAAAAAAATATACCATTAGAACCTTATCGAGTGTAGATGAAGTTAGGCTCAAGAATCAATAAAAACTACGGAGAAACATGTTCAAAAATGTCTTGAGAAACCAACATGCCAAAGCATCAGGGAATAACGGCAAAATCTTGGGTTAACTAAAAAAAATTTATAAATAAAAATTCGATTGTCAGATCATCAATAGAAAATCACCGTTAGAAAGTTCATCGAGTCTGGATAATTATAGAGCTCAAATATGACTTTCAACTCATTGGAATATATTTTTAAAATTGTTGGAAAATTGACTGCCGCAAAGGGGTATATGGAACTAAGACTTATTTAAGAATTTTTCATCCATATAATTTCTTTAAAATCAAATCCCACGTCTTTAAGCCATTTCGATGATCTAAATGAAAATCTTATGTCCAAGGCTCTAATTTGAAAATTTTACTGAATATCCATTTGTAGCTCTATATCGATCGTTTGGAATTTTTTTTGAATTTATATTTCCATCAACCTCAATACATGTTTATGGGCCCTTGGGAAACTTCAGGAGGGATGTTGGGCGGCATCGGGCCACTAGTTGATCCCCTGAATAGCTTTACTCATTTAGATGGTTTTACGAAAGCCTAGAATAGGTTTTCCAAGGGCTAGCGTGTGACACGCGAATCGTCGACATATATGTCACACTCCAAAATTGGGTCACCATCTCAAGCGGCCACTCGAGTATGGGACCTGTGGAGGGATAATGATTATGTATTATTGTGGAGTTATAAAGGTAACAGATCCACCAAATACTAGTTCTGCCTTTGCCATACGATTGTGTGAATTCCTATTACATTTATAACTCGTTTGATGCTCTTATCGAGTTACTCGTTTATAATTGCTTATAAGATGATCACAATCATTTAGCATGTTTCATTTCATTTATTGAGCTTGTTGCCTCTATAACCATTTGTTGGATTTTTTTTCCTCACTATTCCATGGCTATAATCCTTACTAAGTCAGTGAACTTATTTAATTATGTTACCATGTATAGATGAATAAGTTAGAAAGCTACTCGCACCTAGGCCTGTCAATTCGGATATTCGGATGCAGATATTAGTATATCAGTATCCGCATCCGAATAATATCCGGATGTAGATATTCGGATATAAATTTTATCGGATGCTAAAAATAAATATCCGCATCCGCATCTATCGGATATCGATCGGATATTCGGATATCCGATATCCGCTTTTATAATTAGGATACAAATATAATATCGAGATATTTTTATATCTCATTAACCGCAATCTTCATCTGAAATTTGATTTTATTACTTTATATATCTGAATTTATTATATTAATATCAAAAAATTAAAATATAAAAGCAAAATCTCTTCAAATGTTCTAGCTAGCCTAAAGTTTTAATACGTAGAGCATATAATTTTTTAATTTTATTTTTATATATAATTTAATACCTATAAATTTTATTATTTATATAATTTATTACATCTAAAATTCTGTGCAAATGCGAATAATTTTCGGATGCGGATATTTCGGATGTGGATACTACTATATTCATATCCGAAATTTTAGGTAACGGATACCGATACGGATATATCCGAATATTTTTGGATATGGATAATGTCCGCTAATTTCGAATACGAATGCGGACGGACGCACGGATATTCGGATATTTTTGACAGGCCTACTGGCACCTAAATATGTGCTTATACTTTGCGTTTTTGTTTGTAATAAATGACGGTGATGTACGCCTTAGAATTAAAGTTTATGTACGTTTTGTAATGAATGGAGATCCTAGTGAGTGGCTTGTAGCCACTTGAATCTTAGTATATGGGGTGTTTGTGTAAATATAGTTTGTTTAGTTTGAAGTTGTAATAGTATAGCTTATATTGTGTAATGAAGATTGAGGTTTATATATAAGAATATTTTGTAGTGTTTGTTTAGTTAAATCTCTTCTATATGTTTATTACTTCGCTAAAGGTTCGCCTGCCCACAGGTAATGTTGTCGGCCTAGAGACGGTCGTTCCTAAGTTCCGGGTGCTACAATTTGGACAAGAAAATTGACGAACTTGAGGATATGAATTGATACAGAAAAGGTCTATGGTTTCGATAATTGATGTCATTGAAATTTATACTATTAATGGTTGTTATGATCCACTACAACACTCTTTTTACTCCCACGTAGAGAACTTGAATGGCACATTGGAATTGACGAATATCTCAAATGCATAGAAGGAGGGGGCTCATCCTAGAGGCAAAAAAAAAAAAAAAAAATAGTGCCAACATTATATCAATCAGTTGTCGATGCATGGTAGGTAAAAGAAAGTATGTTGAATGAAAATAATAAAGTATATATTGACTGGTCTTTAAATAATATATTGTTGCAGTATACTTTCAAGTCAAAAAAAAAAAAGAAAAAACGTTTTTTCTCCAACGCATACATGCTATTGGTGTTAGATTAGAAAAAGTGATCTAAGTTGTATCATACAATAAGGGAGATAGGGGCCAACAATATGCTAGTGATTCATATATCAAATTGGAAATGTGATGCTTGTATTTTTATAGAATTGAATAAAAAAATAGATGCAAGAACACAGACAACAAGGAATGGTAGGGAGAATTGCAAATATGGTCCATTAACTTTCGCTTATTTTGAATTTGGTTTAGCACTTTCATCCTTCATGTTTTAATTTTTATCACATTTGATACAGGGGGTTTTTTTTTTTTTTTTTTTTGAGATTTAGTCCTTCAAGCTTTGAAATAACAAATTGAACCTGCTTCGCCTCCAATCAGGCCCAACAATTGAGGCTTTTTTCCATTTGTCCTCCTAGTCCATGTCATTAAATTTAGTGCCATATCACTTGATTTTGTAAAAACTATATATGAATAAATGGAGTAAAAAGAAAAAAAAAATGAAAAAATCTCTAATTTCTCAAATATCTCTGTGTCTTGCATCAGTTTTGATGTAATATCTCGAGTTTTTCCTAAATAAAATCTCAAATCGTCAATTTTCTCAAATTACTTCGATTTCAATAAAACGAAGAACGTTTTAATTCCAAAAATAAGTTTCACACGTTCAAAACAATTTCTCACGTCGGAGTCTCGATTTCTTATGAAATTTCAGCCCAATAAAGATTTTCTAAGCCCAAGTGTTGGCCCAAAACATAGCCCAACATTAACCACATAATTCCAGCCCAAATTGATTTAAAAAAAAAAAAAAGAGAAGAAAACAAGAAAATCAGATTGCACATCCGCAGCATGGCCAGTCGGAATTCTCCATGGAATAAGGGGATTTGTTGGCTGAATTTTTAGCTTACGTTTTGACCACCAACTTGCATACAAATCATCATAGTATAAAAGAGAGGCTTAGGCCTCATTCAATCCATTTTCCTCAAGAAATTCTGCAGAAAAACATCTTCATTTTCCTTCCTTTTCCAGCCTCATCGGCAGCTTCATATCTTTCCCAATCTTTGATAAATTTCTCAAGAAAACTCAAGGGAACTTAGGGGATATCACACTCCTACCTTGGTAAGCTTAGTGTTAGCTTGTTAAATAAGTGATTATGATATGGTTATGTTAGAGTTAATACTTGGTTTGTTTGTTATTAGGTGATTAACTCAAACTTGGAACTTCTAGCATTATATCAAGACAAGCTTAAAAGCTTAATCAAGTAAGACTTATGGACTTCATTCTCTTGTTCTTGATTCTATGTTTCATTCCATGTCTCATATGTTGTCCCATTTCAAAGCTCATAAGTATGTTATTCATGTTGTTATTGTTGAAGTATTGTGAGCTCTATTGCAAATGAAAATGATTTTCTTGTTATACATGATCAAAATCGTTGATAAGAACATCTTGAGCCCCTTAATGTTCTTGAGAATCATGACCTGAGCTTTGGAGTAACATTGAACTAAGGACCATGGACTATGAGGTGGATTTGATAACCTAAAAATGAACAAAAATAAAAGATACGGACAAAACGTTATATTTCGACTTGATTTTGTTTAACAAAAAATCTTTAACCAAAATTATAAAACGATATTTTATAAATGTTTATGGACATGAAAAAATCCCAAAAATGTGATTTCGAACCAAAAATCAAAAGAAAATAAAAAGACGAAAAAACAAAAAAATGGCCGAGACTGGGCACTTAGGCGCCCAAAACGAGCGTCCAGTCAGCGCTCAAGCGCTCGTAACGAGAGCTCAAGCGCCGGTCCGGTTAGCCAATTCCAGAGACCAGGTGCTTAAGTGCCCATTTGAGCGCCCATCTCACTGGAAAGTTTCAATGTTTGGCGCCCAAACCAGCGCTTAAGCGCCCACTTCAGCTTCTTAAAACTTCATTTTTTTTGTTTCGTTTGGTTGAACCGAGTCCGTATCCGATCTTTTTAAAGTATAATTAAGTTTTCAAAACAATGAATCCTCTAGTCCATAGTCTAATCCTAGTTCGTTCGATCGAAATGATTGACCAAGTTTCGAATTTTTCGTTCTATCATTAGTAGTCAATCAAAACGTGCTAATAACTTCATGATTTTGATATTATTGAATTGTCCTGATTATTTGTAGCTTACTGAATGACTGTCTGTTGGGCCCTGGGGATTTACATGAGTATTGGATTGGGCAACATTGGGTTGTCAATACGAGCGATGTGAATTCTCATCTGTGGGATAATCCGGACGACTCTGGAGGTAGAGTTCTGAAGGGTTATTCTAAAGCACGTACGTCGGTTGTGCTTTACTGTATCTGTTGCTCCTTCGGGAGTTTGGAGGGATAAGGGTTTTATATGAAATATATTGAAGATATAAGGGTGATAGACCTACCAAATTGCTTGTTTCTGCCTGATGACTTGAATGTGATATATGTTCTTATTATCAGCTTCATTTGTTCGTTCTGAACTGTTCCGAACTATTTATTGAAATCACATTCTTGTCTTGATTGTCGATATGCTTATTGTTTGGAACTCCCTCACTTCTATCATCTTGCCATAAGTTTTACTGGGTTGTGTGACTCATGATTTTATTATCATATTATGTAGGATCTTAAGCCATGGAATATTGATTGAAGATTTGAGCCTGATTAGTATATGTTTCCTTTTGATATTGTAATTAAGTTGTAATTCTAGCTCGGCTACACTTTTGGACTCATGATTTGTATATTTAGGCGGTTGAGCTCATTTGATTGGATATGTAATATGTATGAATCCCTAATGGTATGAATGAAATTTTCTGGAGGATTTTAGTTTTAATTTGCACATGTTAGTATTCCGTTTTTGGTTTTAGCATGATTGTCTGACCGCGAGTATCGTCCCGGATCACGGGGTGGATTGCTACATTGGCCCTGGGCGTTACACTTGATTTTTGCACCTAGCTTCATACTCCACCACTTCTTCTTACCTGACAAGAAAATATATAAGATTGTTAATTCAGTAGTGTTATGTAAACATATTTTATTATGAAATAAGATAAAAACCATACATTTAATTTACTCCTTAAAATTTTGGAGGCCTAGTTGCAAAAAGATCATCCAATAGTGCAACATGCATAGTCTAGTCAATTATGTCATCCTCCATTTGTTGGTCTGATGTCTTCATTGACACCTCAAATTGTGTCCATTTTGGTTGCATGGCTGCATTTCAAACTATGTTGCAACCTCTTCATTTTTGTTCGCTATTGTTCAAGACCAAGCCTTCCCCTTCCTTTTTTTCTTCCTTTCACCACAGGCTCCTCATGTCCTTTCTTTCTTGCCTTTTGTTGGCCCACCTTTGTTCTTTGAGAAGTTTTGCAGAAAGTGAAGGTATAAAAAATGTTTCTTTCCATATGTTTTGACCATTTACACACATGATGGCTGGTTCATATATTTTGTGGTAAGTATCACTTGTGTAGCATTAGACCACAAAATCCTTTGGATCCAACCTTTGATTGCAAATACATAACAAGAATGAAAGCAAGGAATCCCAGTCAAATCTCATCTCCCATATGTGAAACTCCATGTTTCCATATCTACAAACTACTGCCCCTATATATATGTGTAATTTGGTGATGAGTATTATCATATTTTCTTGGGATACAATTTGTTAACTTTTTCATATTGTCATTGAAGATGTCATCATTACAGGGCATAGAAGTTGTTTCTATTTTTTGGCCTTATCTATATCTTTTTGTAACTTGGTCATCATGTACTCTCTTATCCACTCTAATATAGTCAATATTCGCTTTTCTCTAGCATACAAGATAGCACTATTGAAAGACTCACAAAAATTGTTCAAACTATACCCCTCCATTTCACACTTGACATAAACTCTTTTCTTATCATTCTTTTTTATTTTGATGTTCCTCAATGTCTAAATTGCTTCAACATGGACTATCTTTCAAAAGTCAAATTTGTTCTTAAACTTCATTCCTAGTTCAAACTCTAGGTGTATTTTTCGTTATGGTTAAAAGAGTGTGCATGAAGTCCAATAGCTTCACCATCTAACTCTATATTACCCTATGTACATCACTATCATATACAATAACATCCTCACTGCTCTTACTTTTAGCCTCAAAATCATCCCCTTCTCTAACCCCCTTACTAACATTTAGAACTTCATTCCCAAATCCGGCCCATTTCTCATCCGAATCAACACATGGGAAGTCATCATCTACCCCATCACTATTATTGTCAGCATCAAACATATCTAACGGATCACTATCACTATAGACATCCTCACCAGCCACAACTTTAAGCAAATTAATAGTCCTGAACTCAGTACCCAATCCCTCACTCTCATTGTTATTGGTATTTTCTATGTGGGCTCCTTATTGGGCCTTTTTTTGTTCTTGTGGTATAGATTTTGGTTGGGCTTTTATAGGTTTTTGTGTCTCAACATAGGTTTTCACTTCTCTGAGCTTGACACAGCATTTACCAAATTTTTTCAATTCTTTATTATCATTTATTAACTTAAATGTTGAATCCACTTTTTTCTAAAACTTCTGGGATTTTTCAAATTGACACTATCATAGAGGTTTTTTACATTTTAAAAGAACAAAATATCTACAAGAAAGTAGTCAATTTTTGGAACTTTACCACCACTGTAGACACATAGAGGACTAAAATCACACTTCTCTCCATAAAAAATTGCGAAAGTAATTTGATCACCTGCTGGATCTGCACCGCACATGCAATAAAAACAAAAAAAGGGGGGGAGGGGGGAATAAGAACAGTGATAGACAGGGATAAAGCAAAAAGCATCGTATCAAGAAACTTATGAATATTCAAAGTTAACAGTGTTTTAGGACCACTATCAACAGCAATAGTTTTTTACACATAAGCTAGGGTCACATGGTTTGTCAAATAATAAAAAACCACACAAAATACAAAACACAACAACTCATTCATAAAAGCACACAACAATCAAAAAATAAAGTCAAACTTAAATCTCCAGAAAAGGGACTAGAAGACTCAAAAGGTTTGAAAACTACTTCAAAACCTACATTTAAACCTATATTTAAGCACTTACCATATGGGGGAGGTGGCAAGTGAAAGCATATTCAACTTTGAACACCTCCAGAAAAAAACACTAGGGTTTACGGCAACTGATTTTGTGGTTCACCTCTAGGATTTAGGGTTCACTATAGGGGATTTCATGATTTTTCTCTTAGATTTGGACTTCCTTTCTCACATTTACGGTTTTATGCATGCGCTTTGGGTTTTATCTCTCAGGTTTTGGAGTTCACTCCATGCGACTTAGTGCTTTTGGCTTTCAGATTTCTGATGTCTAGAGTTTGGAATTTTTGGGTGTTTTTGACAAAAATGTTTCCTTTTTCTTTTTTTTTGGGTGGGAGGATATTCTAGAAATTAGAGAATTTTTTAGTTTCTTTCTTTTTTTTTTTTTTTGAATTCAAGCCACATTTTCTGACTCCATTTACTCTTATGTTGCTTTTACAAGATCAAGTGATGTGACACTAAATTTTAATGACATGGATTGGGGGGACAAATGGCAAAACAAGCCCCAATTTTTGGGCTTGATATCGATTGGAGGTGAGGCAGGCTCAATTTGTTATTTTGAAGCCCAAAGGACTAAGTCTGCAAAAATTGTATCAAATGTGCTAAAAATTAAAACATAAAGGATGAAATGTGCTAACCCCAATAAAAAATGGATCAAATTAGAAAGAAGCCATAGTTAATGGATTACATTTGCAATTTTCCTAGGAATAGTAGACTGCTTAGCTGTTGATCGTCTTAATGATCCATCCAAATCAAATTTGGGCACGTATTTCACTTTCTTCTTACATCATAGGAAGACCAATGGACATGACAAACATATATCTAAATGCAATGACTGTGGTGAACAAGTTTGAAAATTTGGATCTAAAAGACCATAATATGCAATCTTGGGTGGAAAGAGATAAAGGTCATTAATTTGTTGCTGACTGAAGGGCCATAGCATAGGTCTGGCTTAATAGTTTGTCTTCAAAGCAAAATTTGAAAATTTTTAAGGATGAAGGTAACTTGAAGCAACTTTCTAAAGAGTTGGCAACATCGTGAACGTAGATGAATTTTTGAAGTATGGATTTTCATATGCTTACTGAATACTAATTCTAAATTGATCAATATCACAAAGTTCCTTCTTCAAAATTGTTCATGGAGAAAAGGCATGTTGTCATTTCTAACCACTACTGCATAAATTCTGCGTGGATGCTATTGTTGCGTCCCCATCAATAAATCCGGGCCTATCAATGCTAGTCAATAATGTGTCAAAATAAGATTCAATAGTGATTAAAAAGAAATTGCTTCTATTTGTATACTATTTGATTCAGTAGGGTACAAAGAGAAGCAATTTTTTATTTACTTGCAATTATGCATCCAATTCTCGCGTTTATAAAAGATTAGCAATTATGCATCTGGTTTCTGCATATATAAAATATAATTAGAACAATATTATTTGAATATATTGCATTTATTTCAAATAAATAAAATATGAAAATATAAAAATGAAAGAATATGACTTTCCAAAAATATTAATGAGAAAATATTAGTTTAGAAGTAGTCACAATTAATGATTGTGGAATAGTCATTGTAGTTAAAAAAGGATTCAAAAAAATTTGTAGTTAAAAAAGTGGATTTGTTGTAATTGTATCGGGGAAAATCGATACATTAAAATTTGATATATAAACTACCACAAAAGAGTTCTTTGTGTAATTATAATAAACCGAAATTTAATAAATTAATAATGGAATCCCACGAACTACATCGCTAGATGCTGATATGGGTTTGGTTTAAAATGTAAGAAGGCTTGGTCCTTGCTAGTTTGTACTTTCAGCAGTTAATTTTGAATAACTACCTCAGAACACTTTTTGACTTTTCATTTTGAGGGTATTGAACCCTTGACATTCCTTTAACGAAGGGACTACAAAGGAATATCGGTGTCACTTTACCCAATGAGCTTCGGCTAATTACCTCAAACACTTACAATAATTTGATTCAATTACAGAAACACACTCCATATCTCAAAAAATTATAATAATATTTCCTATCATAAATTTAATTAACAAAAATTTTAATAGAGTATGTCTCATATTATAGTTACTATCCCCAGAAATATTACAAGCAGACACCCTACTAAAAGGTCTACAGCAATGTTATATAATCTCCATATTAGGTTTTTTATCAACTAAACTAACAATAAAGAGTGTGATTGTAACTTTTTAAACTATGGATCGTGTTTTAATAAGTAGGCCAAACTTCGAGAGCTAATGAAATAATTATCCCTTCTTTAGTCAAGAAGGGTAAAGTACCATAATTCACTTGCGCCACTTGAGATCGCCAAAAATCGATTTGGAAACTTATTATAACAGCAATTCTCAGTCCAGTAAAAGAGTAATGCAATTTGGTACAGCAACAAATAATTCTATATTGGAATGTAAAATAAGCATCAGGTTCACAAACTATTACTGATGACACAAATAGTACTGCAAACCCTCTTTGGAAAACAAAGTCAAAATGCTCTATCAGCCTCCCAATTTAAAAAAAAAAATGCAGTACTAATTATTGAAGTTAAACCATGCCTATATACATAAAATTTCCGTATCACTGTATGTAAAATATAAATAACGCAATGTTCCATATTTCCCTGTGGTATGTCTAAGAAGAATAATCAAACAAGGCATAGTATTTGGCAAAACCTCAAGACGAAAGAATGATGAAGTTGTAGAAAGAACTGAAAAGTACAACAATGAGAAGCCCATTAGCCATGGAATTCATGCGGGCCACATTGCTTCCAGAAACTGGGGTTGCAGAGAACAGAGGCGGCGACGGTGGTGGTGGTGAAAGAGATGAAATGGGATGACGTGTATTATTCCCTGGTGTGGCTTCGGGCTCCAAAACGGAAGGTGGGGGAGCACTGGGCTGCGAAACGGAAGGGGGAGCATCGGCCGAGTTGTTCTTACCAACAGGTAGATTGTTCGATGAGATTGAACCAGAGCCTGGGATTAATGGTTGAAGTGAGTGCATACTAATGGAAATATATCACAAGAATGAAAGGCGAAAGAGAAGAAGCCAACTCACAGTCAGATTCTTTCCAGCCCAAAACCATCTCTTCACGATCAAAGACCATGCGATAGCCAGTCATAAAATTCTCTGGAGACAATTTAACATTTGAATATAGATTTAGCATCAATAAAGATATGGAGCATCATTCGCTAAGAAATTAGAATGAGGAAAGCGAAAAAATGAACTAGTGATGAGGGGAATTGCAGCAGCAATTTGTTTTGGGAAGACACAAAGTTAACTATTCAAGATAAGCAAATTGAATAAGTTCGAAAATTAACTATTTGCTATATCTCTTTTCTCTATCGTTGGGTATTCAAACTCTTAGAGATCGTTTCCTTTCTTTGATGGGATGAATGGATGATACATGAAATGTAGAACTAAATATAAACTGTGATTATTTTGTAAAAATACTACCTCGTAAACTCCATTTGAGTAGTCGTGAGTTATAAAAGTCTCCTTGATATCGTGTGGCTGGATGGCTTGGTGGGATAGGTCATCCGACACTTAATATATTTGACCAGACCTTAGTTTAAATTATGAGTTTTGATATATCGAAGGAAAAAACTAATTTGTTTTGATAATTCATCTTATCCAACCTAGTACACAACCTTTGGATCAATATTTTGAAGCTAAATGTAGGATAACCCCAGATGGTTAATGCATTAAAATAACAAAAATGACACAACGAGATGAGTTGTTGGGAAAACAATTGGAGAAGAACAAGCAAGTTAGGGATGTCTTGGATACTCACGTCCGATGATGTCAACATCCTCACTTTTGACGATAGCCAAACAATATGCATATCCACCACCCTGCGGATGTATATGATATATTTAGCACACTGAGACAGAATTTCTCATACGTTGACTGTGTAAAAGTTTCTCACCGTCTGGGGAATAACAATTGTTGGTGCAGTAATAAAAAGTTCGCTTCCACCTTTCATTGTCAAGTTCAAGTCTGGAATGGTGTAGCTATTTTGATTTGCACTGAAAGACAATGAAATAATGAGCCAACAACAGTCCATAACGAAATGTACAGCTCAAACAAAGTTCAATGGTGTTTGCATGAGCTTGTAAGCTCTTCAAGAAGATGATTTGAAGAGCTTATAAGATGCCATAAATTGTTTGTTACATGTAGCAATGGTGTTTGCCACTACACGACTTAAATTTCAAATAAGATCTAACATCTTATAAATTCTAAAAGCCATCTTATAACCATCTTATAAGATGTAGAAACTTATAAGATAGGCTTACCCAAACACCCTCTTAAACTTACCTCAGTGCATAGCAATTGTCAAAAATAATTCTATTAGCAGGTTGATAAGGTGGCTCAGTTACTTGAGAATTAAACTGCAAAAAGAAGAAAGTACTTCAGAGTTTCCCACGTAAAACTACGATTTCTGGTAAAGATAACAGCACTGTCTAACTTACACTGTCGACAATAGCTGAGTAAGCTGGGTCGTTCAAGTACGTAAACGAGGTACCAGAGTCAAAGATAGCAGTGAATTCAAGATTGGTGACATTTCCTCCCACAGTTATTTGTGTCACAGTGACGTTATAGGTTGGGCTGTTGGAAAGTTCAGAACACTTTTAATGATAGTGAACAAAGGGATCTTGGGAAATAAATCAAAGGCTGGACTAGGAATATTGATATACATTACACGGCAAACTTACCGTAATTGGTCAAGATTAAATGGAGTTACTTTTTGATCTGGACTCCCTTTATCACCAAACTCGATTCTTCCAATTCCGTCTGGCCCAAAACACATTGAGAAAGAATTTGAAGCAAGTCCTTTGCTAGCTAAAGTGCTAGGAACGGATATATTATCCAAACCGAGTCCTAACAGACCATTAATACCAGCGCCATCTATGAAATCACCAGTTTGAATTATCCCACATCTGAAATGAAAGAAAGGCATTAAGGCTTTATTTTTTACCGAATAATTTGCAGTGAAAATTTAGAATTTCCCAGGAATTGGTTTTGTGGGCGTTCCTTAACGAAAAATGCAAGAAAAAAATACAGAGAAGCGAATCAAAATGGGTAAAAACACAAATGAATTGTAGTTTTATCACATTCAAGAAAATTCCTATAGGTGCAACAATACAGTTAGCTTCTAAAGCAGGTTTACACCAAAGAAAAAGCATTTAGAAACTAGAGTGTGTTTGGCTAAGCTTATTTAAAACATTTTATAAGCTCCTGTAATGATGTTTTAAGAGCCCATACGATCTTAAAGTGCTGTTGAGGCGTTTGGACGAAATAGATGCTGCAGCTTATATGATTTTGGTAATGCCAATTTTGTTATTAAAAAATGGTTCAAATTAAAGGATCATGTTATCCTAAAAATAAATTGAACTCTTTACTTTCTTAAAAAAGCTTGTAAGATCTTGAAATCTTATTAGGAGCTTATAAGCTCATTTCTAGAAAGGGGGCAAAAGGAAAATATAATATATATATATATATGTGTGTGTGTGTGTGTGTGTATGAAACACTTCTAACATCTTATAAGCTTTTAAACGTCTTATAAAATGTTTAAGAGCTTATAAACTCACCCAAACACCCTCTTGGTCAAATTTGAGATGCATATATACACTTACAGGATATGAGCTTAAATTTTCAATGCTTTGAAATATCAAAAATAACAAGAGAGTTCCTCTGAAGAAAAAGAAGCACCCACCCTAGTGTAATCGGGGCATCAACAGCCTTTTGCGGATTGGCATTGGTACCCAAATGCAAAACGTCATCTACCAATATCCCTGTAGTCGAGGTGTTGGCAGAAAGATATACGTCTTGATAAGCACAGGCATTGTAGCTGCGTGAGCACCCTCTTCGCCGACCACACATAGTGCTATTGCATGGAACGAGCGAGCTGGACGATGAATTAGTAGGACTGTATATGTTTAGATCTACCTGTTCATGGGAATTTAATATGAATAGCTGGAGACAAATGCCAGGCAGAGAAATAACATAGATCAAAGTTTGAGCCACGGTCTGATTAGCAGTTATCAAACTAACATTATTACAACCATCACAATGACAGGGTTATTAGTTCACTTGATCAAAGATCACAGGACATCTATACTATTATAAAGAGTAAGTTTGTTTTGTGTCTAAAATGGAAGTTATGATACAACATTTTATTTCTGATTTTACGCTTCACGTAACAACGAACACACTTGGCACACATAACTACATCATGGGTTTCGATTGCAAATTTCTTAAATCCATAATGGCAAAGCCCTCGTCCACTATTTTTTCCCATAATGATTTTCACACCAAAACCACGATATTTATTTTCATATGCATATATTCAACTTCCTTAGTTTGAAAATTGAAAGGAAGAAAGTATGCTAGAAAAGAACATATGATGCTCAAATAATATTTTATTTGCATGTGAATCACATGCACAATCACTAGCATATACTAAAATGTGCTGACCACAAAAACTGCAAAAGACTTCGTAATATGTTCAAAATATGGACTTGTACCATTTAGCATACCTTCCTGGAGCCCAAGTTCCAGCTGCGTAAACAGTTGGTACAATCACATGGTAACCAGAACAGGTCACTGCCAGTGTCAAGTGCCACAAGAAATTGTAAAGCAGGGGTACCCACAGTAACAATTGAGTAGTGCAAGCTGCAATTACACAGAATAAATATGATACCTTAAAACAAGAGATAGAAAGAGATATAATTGCTATTTGAGTTTCTCAAAGTACTAATGGATAAGCTATGTTTGGACAACGGATTTTCGTCAAATAAGGAAAGCAAAAATGTCTAACACATGAAACACAAAGTTACATAATTTGACGCAAGGAAATCTCTTTTCCCTCAATGTTCTCCTCGTTAACATCAAATATCCAAACAGAGAATTGAGCAGCATTTAGTTTGAGAAGAAAAAATCCAGAACAATAGAATTTGGGATGGTAAACCAGCAGCTCTACTTATAAATCAAAACTCTAAACTAATAATTAATTAACAGCAAATAACAAATAAAAATAAGCCCAAAATTGATAGGGAATGGAATTGGGGAATTTTATTTTCGAAATGAAATGAGTCAATTTTTGAGTCAGGCCGGTTCAGATTATTCCATCGTGTTATGTTTTATTACTTATTTTATTTGTTTAAAAAACTTTTTGAATTCCTGGTAGAAAGAGATTTCCCTAAGGAAAATGCTTTTCGCTGCCCAATACCCCTTCCTTTTCCAAAAATTTTTACGAATACGTTTATTCGATGCAGAAGTACGTTTTTTTTGGAACTGCCATTTAAATGAAAATTAAGAGATTACTCATTGGTATAGCTGGATGTGAAAGACATCTATTGTTCAAAAAAAGGTTTTTTCATGTTGTCAAAGAGTTGAACAATGGTTTTTCGTGTTGTCAAAGATGTCTTTCAATGGTTATAGATGGCGAGTGCCTGATCGAATTGATCAGGTCGTGTAACATTCAAGGATAAAGGAATAGGAAGTAACATACTATCCAAGAGAGCTGAGCCTATAAGTCTCGTTGCCGCCAAAGAAAGTGAGTAAGTCGCCGGAGGATGGACTGGTGGCGGCAGAGGTGGCCAGCCTGCGGGCCTTGAAGAGCTGATCCCGGTGAGCCAGGGCAGCGTAGTAGTCGAGGGAGTCCTTTTCTGGCAAACCATCTACGTCCAAGAAATTCTTAACAGTGTCCGAATACCTATGGTGGATGTCGAACCCAAAAGTCCCAAAAGCTTCGCTGCTCTTGGCATTAATCCAACAGGCAAAGGCTATTAGAATCACAAAACCCCCCATAATTGAATTCTTAAAATACATCATTAGTTGATGTACAGACAAACAGAATCAAAACAATAGAATTAAAGAGAATTTCCCCTCCCCTTCCGGCCCAATCAATAAACCGAGATGTGGGTCAGTAATGAAGAGAAGGCGAAATCTTGTTTATATACACAAGAAGAAATGAAAGACGAGTAGACGGAGATGTACCTGTAGACAAATAAGAGGGAACTGGTCAAGTCAAATACAGGCTAGAGAGAGAGAGAGACAGAGGAAAGAGAGGCAACCATCATCTTCGTCGTTGTCACATATAGGAGTAGAAAACCAAAAAGTCGTCGGGTTCGGCAGCATGTGTCGCTTTCTTTGTTTAAACTGTTTGTACAAATCTACGTTAGCAAGAGGATGTGGCAGTTTGGCAGATCGTTTGTGGGGTCACCGCGAGTTTGACAACTTTGTCAATTCCTACTGAAGTGTGGAAAGGAAGAGAGAGGAGGTTGAAATACGACTCATAGTCGAATTTGGGATTTGGGTTTGAGGTTTTACCCGGCTTTGTACGAAACGGGTGAAAGGGACTTCGGACTTCCTTGTCTTCAGACGGCGGCGGGCGAGTAAAAATAAAATAAAATAAGAATACTTTTAGATAGAAAAGGGACAATTCTGTTGAACACGTAAGGTTTGGTATAATTATAAAAATACATTTTGATTTGTAAAATTATAGTAATATTTGTGTGATTAATTTAATTTACGAAAAATTTAACTAGGCATGTGGGACATTATTTTAGAAGTAGATTTCTCGAATTTTTTGATTAATGTGTAAGATTTTTAAAGAATGCAACTGTAATATTACTGATGATATTTTTGTCAGCTAAATTAATAATAAAGAATGTTTCCATAATGCCAAATTTCAAAAGGTGCTTATGTTATATTCTAGTAGATAGGTAGGGGTGGACTTTGATTTGAATACGATAAGAAATGTTTTGATGATGTCAAAACTCAAAAGTTATTGAAGTAATAACCCAGTAGGTGGGAAAGGGGGTTGGTGTTTGATTAGTATTGGAAAAATATAATTTTATTACCTAAAGAAAGTTAAAAAAGAAAAGAAAAAGAAAGAAAGAAAAAAAGACTGTAATTTTACTTTTTGCTTCAATTATTACCGCAATAATGGACTAAGGTCATCATTGATATTCGTTCTTGCAAAAATTAGGGTCATCATTGGTATCAATTATCTTAGTCGATTAATAGAAACTCCAAATTTCTCTTTAAAATAAGAATATGCTAATACATAAAGTTACACTCATACACCTAGAATATAGTAAGACCATCAACTATCACTCTCTCCCCTATGAAAATGTGATATTTACTAAATTGTCCTACTATTAGATTTTGGGATGAAAAAAATGTTGGGAGATTTATGCACTTTACGGGAAACTGTAATCTATGGAATGCAAT
>JACFYI010002954.1:929499-946091 GCA_014898755.1 Handroanthus guayacan | reverse complement strand
ATTTTCAAGAAGTTTTGTTAAATCTTCATAGTCCACGGTCCAAATCCTTGCAACGGTCAATGGTGAATGTTTCAAAGAAATTTGGGATTTCATAATCCCATCCACAACAATTTTTTATGAGCTCATGATAACAATGGAGCAAAATATCATATATAAACTCATTCATATCAACCAAGGGAACATAAAGGATCAACCAAGGAAACAATACAATCAATCAAGGAGGTAGGAAAAGCCATGAATCTTACTGTTGTCCTAAGTTCGATTAAGTGAATTTTGTATTCCAAGCTCCGATTTCCTTTCCGAATCAACACCTAAACAAGAACATATATCATCATTAAACCCTATTCTTCATATCTAAGCTATACCAACAAGTTGCAATCCTTTCTTACCAAGTGGTAGTGTGAACTTCCCTAGGTTTTCCCTTAGTTTTCTTCCAAGTTGTGTGCAAAAATATGGATGTGTGTGTGTTGCAAGAGAGAGCCGAGAGAGTTGAGAGAGGTGGAGGAAAAGTGAAGTTGATTTTCAGATTTTTTGAAGATTAAGAGAAGTCCTAATCACATTTATTGATCACAATTGCTTAGTCACAACTTGGTTATCATAAGGGGAGTGAGTTGGCTTACTTTTTCCTTCCAAAAATATGGTGAATCATCAACTTTTCAGAATTTTGGAGATAATTATCAATCATATACATAAAAATTGTTGGCTTATTTGATGTATGTACATATATACATATACGGACTAAAGTCGGGAATTGTTTAGGCTTTCGTTTGAATCAAATTAGGTCTAATTCGGGTAGTAGTTTCGAAAAATGTTGAGACCCAATCGAGAAAATGTATTTGAATACATGATACATGAATTTGAAATTGAAGCGTTGCTTATTTATTGATTTCGTTTTAAATTCCCAAAATTGGTGAATTTTGAAATTTGCACGTTAAGGAAATCCTTGGGTGTCACATTAGTGGGAACTTGTTAGAAGAATAAGTTTACCGAGAGACTCAACATAGAGAATTTCATGAGATAGCCGTAGTGCCATTCGGTGGTGGATTATTCTCTATCTTACGATAGTGCATATATTAGTCCATAGACTTGAGGGACCATTGTAACCTTATACTAGGTCTTTGTTCTTTAATGTGCGTTTTGATCACTGATTAGCAGATCATATGAGGTACACATTAGGTGCAAGCTATCTATACATAGAGGTTTGTGAGTTCCAAAAAAGGATCCGTTTTCTTATCTTGATGAAGGAGTATATCTCCTATATTTTTTATGATAATTCAATTCAAGAAAAACCTTGCGCATGGTGGTGTGTCGATTTGGAAAAGAGTTTCCAAAGTCAAGGACACAAACGAATCAATCATTAAGAATAGATGAATAGTTATTGAGTTATTAGGGATGCCGAAAATATTTGAACCCTATGCCGCAATTGGGAGATGAAAAATAAAGGGACCGTATTTGCACGGCACGTGTAAGTAGGTGAGGTTCGCATCACAATTAATTCACCAATAAATTGGGCTCCATAGGCTTGTGGTTAGACATCGACTATAGAGAGTGGGTACTATAAAATTAATAGAGATTAATTCTATAGGTGATTAATTAAATATTTTAATTAATCAAAAAAATCATAAAAGTTACGAGCCCATGTCTAATTAATTGATGAACCTAATGGATCACACGCCTTCCTCGATTAAGTCACGGTATGAATCTAAGCGGAAATTCTCTAATTAGATTAGAAATAATCGCCTGAATTAGATTTAGGCAACCAAAGAGAGATTTTGACTAAAAGTCAAAATATTTGACTAAAGTCAAAATTGGTCTTCTTGAATAGATTAATTTGAAAAGTCAAATTATTCCAATTAAATTAATGGTTAATTTAATTCAATTAATTTCAATAGTTGCATTAATTGATTCAAGAAGACAATTTAAATTTGGAGGAAAATTAAAATAAGTATTTAAAATTAATTGGAATCTATGTAGCATTTTAATTAATAATTAATTAAATTGCCACATAAATTAACCAACTTGAATGCCAAGTAAACTAAGATATTTTGAAGAGAATAATCTAAATTCTTCCCTCCAAAGCCACCTTGCCAACTAACCATCCAAGTTGGCAAGGATCACACTTTAAATACTATATGATAACCACCTCACACCAATCTAAAAATTTCGGCCTTTTCATAATATTGCAGCTGAATTTTTCAATTCCCTCCAATTCTCTCAGCTCCTCTTAAACTCTCTCATAGATTCATATCTAGATGTACTCTCTAACCATAGATCTTGAGTGATGATCAAACAGGAAGAGCGAATCTTCCATTAGAGGTGCAAATCTACTTGAGATTGAAAATCAAAGTTGATCAACACCATTACACCTCACGGCATCTTCAAACTTTTGGAGAAAACTTTCGGATCTTGCTAGAAAAGCTTCGGTCCTTGGAGGTTCAAATTGAAATTAGAGGAGTTGATCAAGTTCTAGATTGGATCCATCAAGGTTGATCAAGGAAAGAAACAAGTTTCGATTTTCTTGAAGAGTGTTCGACCTTGCTTGGATTGAAAGCATCAAAGGTTAGTTTTCTCTTATCTAATCTAAATTCTCATATGAGGATCCTTTAAAGATTTAGGCATTAATTCATGATGATGAATATTTGTTTCCGCTGCATTTTTGGATTTGTTTTAGCCTAATCTTCTCTTTCATTAGGGGTGTCAGGTGCCCTAATGTCTTTGAATAAAACCCGCCTGGGTCTCTCTCTTTTTCTTGTGGGTTCATTTTGAGATGTATTGCCACTAGATGACATCTTAATCTAAAATTTATAGAACTTAAAGAACGTATTGCCACATTTTGAGATGTATTGCCACTAAAACTTAATGTTTTAGTAACAATATGAGGTTACTTAAGTGCATAGATGACATATTAATGCAAAAAGTATGAGTCGACAAGAATCTCAAGTTGGGAGAACTTAAAGAACGTTTCACTCATTCCAAAGTTACGATGCATGCACGTTCAACATTTATGGTTATGGAACCATCTTTCAAACACAAAAGAAAGATGGCTCCCTAACCATATCCAAAATGGGAAAATACTAAATATTAGCCTATACAAAATATTCTAACTATTCTAAGCTAGAGTCCCCACTTACAATATTCAAATTTCTAACATCAACCTTAATATATACAATACTATCTAAAAGTAAGAACAAGAAAAAGGAAAGAAAAGAAAAGAAAACAAAAATCCCTTCATGCGGCCAATCTATCATCCAAGCTAAACATATCATGCGTTCGGTAGGCGACAAGGATCCTCAGCGGGCTCCTCCTCCGGCTCCTTGTCCGAATCCTCCTCCGGCTCGTCATCGTCATTCCCCTCGGGCCTAGGGTCACGACCGTCACTCTCTGGGGCTGCTCTGCATCCTATATCATCAAGCATCCTCTCAACCCAAGCAGCAGCAGCGACATATGTACCCTCCTCGGGGTACTCGGAGGGACTGCTGAGGGTCCTGCTCTATCTCTCGCAGGTGGTAGAGGTGTATACGATCTCGATGGTGATAGACGGGTGGCTCGTCTCTCATGATTCCTTTGCCGAACATCAAAGGAACCCACGGGACCTGGAATCTAGGGATGATCGTCTCTTTCGAGCGATCATGTGTTAGCCACTCTATGCTGACCATAGAGTCCATCGCCTGTCTACATGCCTCATCCACCTTGGCCACTAAGTCCCCCTCATTATGGTTAAAGCATATTCAATTCTGAGCTGCCATGTTCTTGAGAGTGTGATGCTGTGATTGATGTCTCGAGGCCATAATCCCCATTTGATCTCTAGCCCACCTGTTGTAAATCTGGTATAAACAATGCTCCTTAAGGTAGGCATTATTCCAATAGTCTCTCTCCCGATATATCTCCTGGATAAAAGTCTGGTAGTCGACCTTTTATTTCTTCAAAGGTCCAATATTACTGTCACTGTCACTGTGGTCCGACTCCGAGCTAGTCCAATCATTCACTTTGCCTTTGCCCTTATCCATCTACCACGTCAAAAATAGAACAAACGGAATTAGTAGCGGGAAACGGGAATAAACTCAAAAATTCTACAAATTTAAGCCATCAAGGTTTCTTATCTTATGCTTTGATACTACCTGTAGCACCCCGAATTCTAGTGCATTCCGCTCCGTGATCCAAAACGTTACTCGCGGACAGAAACATTCTAAAAACCAAGCAGAAACTAACATAAAGCATTACACGCTAAAATCCCAACATAATATCAATACATGCCATAAAATTTTTCCAAATTTTACATCAAGACTATCTTAACATAACATGCCAACATTCTAATTGATCTATCAAGCCAACAGTCTAAATGATCTATGAAACTAAAAATTACATGCTTATATACAAAATTCCAAAAGGGAATCCCACATGCTAACTTGGAAATTCAGTCAATCAATCCACGGACTAAGAACCTACATGATATTATGGAATCATGAGTTCACTGACCCAGTAAAACTTATGGCATAAAATCAAGAGTATAAGAGTTCTAATAATGAGCATATCAGTTAAAAAGATGAGAATGTGATTCATTAAACAATTCAGAATCAATCAGGATGATCAAAATCAAACGGATAACATGAATCAATTATCACATTCAAGTCATAAGGCGGAATCAAGTAGTTTGGTGGGTCTGTCACCCTTATAACTCCAACACATATCATATAAAGTCATTATCTCTCCAAACTCCCTCAAGGAGCATCATATAAATGGGAAAGCACAGTTGACCTACATGCTTTAGAGTGGCCCTTCAAAACCCTACCTCTAGGGCTCGTCCGGACTACCCAACATGTAGGGATTTCCAAGAGCTCAGATCGTTAATCTGATATTGCGCAAACTCGATACCGTTTAAAACGCCCAGGGCCCAACAGACATACATGCATATAGGTTTGAATCAAACGGAACATAACAAAATATATATTGAATCATGAAGCCACTTCGGTACATAATCGGTTGGCCAATTATTTCAAGCAAACAAATTAGAATTGGACTATAGACTAGAGAAATTTTCATTTCAAAATCTTAAACACGTTTAGAAAGGTTAAATATGGACTTGATTAATCAAAACGAAGTCGAAAAGTCACATTTTTCCCACTGGAATGAGCATTTGGGCCCGCGTTTGGGCCAACGTTTGGGTGCTCGAGTGCCCAAATAATGATTTTTACCACGGGTCTGAGCGGTTGAGCGTCCTAATGAGCAATTGAGCACTCAGCTACTGGATTGGCATCCCGTTGAGCGCTGGAACGGGCGCTTGAGCGCCAACTTAGGCGCTGGGGCACCCGAGTGGTAAATTTTCCATTTTTTTTTCAAAAACCATATTTTTGAGGTGCTCTTTTATACCATAATATTTGTAAATCATAATTTTAAAGTTTATTTTAGGATTTTACGAAAAATATTGATCAAGTAAGAAAGCCATTTTCTTAGTTCATATCCTTCATTTTCTTCCAATTTTTGGTTTCCAATATTCCTCTTAGTCCAATGTCCAAGGTTAAATTCCAATCCAAAGCTTAGGTTATGATGTCAAAGATATACAAAAGGTCTTTGAATTTTCATGTTTTGAATTAGAGCTTGTAATCACAAGAATCAATTAATAGGTACAAATATAAGCTCATGACATCAAGAATATAAATGAGATCATGTTATGCATAAGCTCAATACAAGATCAACATATAAGTCAAGAAAATGGTTCATATGCTCATAGGGAGGAAACAAGAATCCATAAGTCTTACTTGATTCCAAGCTTAAAGCAAATGTAGTATGCTTCCACAAGATGGATTCAATCACCTAAAATGGAAAATCATACCTAGGTTATGCTCCATTCATAACCATATCATATACACTTATTCACTAATCTTTTAAGCTAAACTTACCAATGGTTTTAGAGAGTCACCACCCACTCTTTCCCCTTAAGCAAATGGTTGAATGAAGTTATAAAGTCAATGTGCAAGAAGTGTTCTTGAATATGAGAAATTTTCTAAGTGTAAAAAGATGAGAGAATGTAAGAAGTTTTTGTCTAGCAATGGGGCTTATTTATAGATGGGATTTAGGGGCTTCTAAGCAAAATTAATAAGTTTAAGCCCTCAAACTAGATAACCAATCTTCCTTGAGAAGTTTTGTGACAAAATGATTGTGATGGGAGATGGAGATCCCTTCATTCTCTCCTTGGGAAGAGGCTGCTGGATTTGGAGCTTTATTTTCCTTCCCCCCCGGTTCAAAGGTTAAAAATTGGGTCAAAGATGGTAGGTTGTTGGGCCAAATTGGGCTTTGTTTTGGTGGGCTTTCGGGGCTCGTTTGGGTCAAAACATAGCAAGAAAATGGTACTCGAATGCAAGAAAATTTTTTGGATACACGAAACTTATTTTGATATTAAGACGGTGCTCGTGATTTTGAAAACGAATTATTATTCGAAAAATCGACAGATCAAAATTTTATTTATAGAAATTTTCGGGGTGTTATACAAAATAAGCTCCAAATCAAAAATATTCTTTAAATTAGACCATCTATTTATTTAACATCAAAATTCCTCAATCTTATTTTGTAAGATCAAATTTTTTTTTTTTTTTTTGGGTTGTTACATGTATGGAATTAATTAAAGTCACTACAAAAAAAACAGGCTTCAGTGACCGCACAAGTGGTCACTAATTTTAGCAAAAATCGGTCACTAACGGTTTTAGTGACAGCGTTTGTGACCGCAACCGGCGGTAAAAAAAAAACCTCGTCACAAACAGAGATCAGTGACCGCATTTTTATATTGGTCACTAATTAGTGACCGCTTTAGTGACGACACCTAGCGGTCACTAATTTAGTGACCCCAAATAACAAAATTGCGGGTCACATTTTGTGACTAATGTAGTGACTGCATTTGCAGTCACTAGTTTAGTGACCCTCTGAAATCCCAAAATAGTAACTAATCATGGGGTCACTAATTGCAAAATTATATAATTAAATTAAACATGTTTTCACATTCAGTTATAACAATCTATTACAAAACAACGTAAAATAACAATCCATTTCACAAAAATCTAAAACAAAATCAAAATTCAAAGTATATTATCCATAAGATATTTCAAAAGATAATAAAGCCAATAAGACCGAATTCTCTATTACATATTTACATAAGTGATGAAGAAAGCAACGAAACACAAAATTGTCTATGCAATTTCTTCACTGGTAGGCCAAATATCCTTGACACTCAACCAACGGTAAGCATATTTGTCGTTACCACACTTTCCGTAATACATCAATTAGCTTCTTGCTTTTTAGACCACTTCGTTAGAATTGTCACAGAAGGTTTGCAACTTCGCTTGCAATAATAGTACAACAGTCCTCTGCTATCAGGAACAAAGGACTGTCTTTTCCAATCACCTCTTAGGTTCGAGGAACATTTTGAAAGATATCCCTGTCTAATTGTTTGAACCTGAAAGATAATGTAGGCTTCAGTTAAGCATGCAACTTTGGGAAAAGTAATTTAACAATACAATTGAAGGAACATTTTAAATGTAAATACTCTTTGACCTTTCCCTCTGCAGCAGATTGCATCACTGCCTCTATCATCTCATAAGAACTCCTCCCAATGGCTTGTATCCCATCTCCATTTGGAGATCCATTGGAACCATTCGAAGACCACCGGCTCTCTCTGTCAATCTGTCTTTTATATTCTTGCATCCTCTCGTTGAGAGCTGCCTGCTCATAGTTAGATTCTCTTTTGATTGCTTAGCATATGTTGGGACCTGTACCATTTATGCATCATTTATTCATATAGCTCCCATACTCTGTCTGTTCAAAATACTGATGACTAGGAAATAGTGCTACCATCTCGCTCCAAAATCAGTGGATGGGCTAAAATAGCAAGGAACTAATGATGTTGTCATAAATTATTCTCAAAAGCTTTATGAAACACGAACAAAAATAATTTAAGGAAGAATAGTGGATAATCTTCAATAATCAAATATATCTGGAACCAATGAACCAACAGAAAGTAAAAGTCAAGAGTCTCAAGACAATATATGGTTCCATCTGATGCAGCAGCTCATAACCCTGCAAGAAATCAAAGAATTAAACGAGTTAAATATAGAAGTGACAAGAAAATCAAAGTTGTAACATTTATCGTTACCTGTTTGAAACACTGAAGGTGAGCAGCCCTTGTTTCACTAACAGCTTCCAAGAACTCAAACCGTTTCTTTGCTTCAACATTGGAAAGAGTAATCACCTGGATGATTAGCATTGAAATTAAGCATGTATGAAAATGTGCGTGTACAGGATTGCATTTTGCCCTTAGAGTAGTCTAAAGATAACCAGAGACCAAAAAATTTCACCCACAAATTAAACCGTGGCTGCTCAAAAGTTGACTGAGCATGATGAAGCTCCTGTTTAAATCCCAAATAATATTACACTAACATCGAAAGATAATATGCACTCCTTAGCTTTATGGCATCATGTTTCATAGTTTACCTCCTCCAGAACGGCTACTACATCACTTTTTGTGCCTTTTCTCAATGACAAAAACAAACAAACAAAACCACAAACTATACACAAGATTATGAAGAAATGAAAAATAAATCATACATACCAATTCTTGCAAACTTTAGTTACTGATAAGAGAGGTTGAGACTTAGATCTAAAATTTAACGGCTGCCTAAGTGGAAGATAGAGAGAGGAGTTGGGAGATGAGAGATGTGACAACCTGAAATTTTTCCTAATTTAATTTTAAAGTGAGAAAATTTATCTAATTAAATTCTTAGACAAATATTTCTCTAATAGGATTTTTGAACTCTCAATTTCCAATCGATAGATGTTTTAAAATATTTTTGAGAAAAACCCTAATCAGTAACTGATTTCTCACCGATTTGAGATTTTTCTCCCAATTAAAAATATTGTATTATTTTCAAGAGATTTATTTGACACTGAAAATTATTGTATACATTATTTTGGTTCAAGAAATGATTTTTAGTCCAATTTGTAGCCAAGGATTTAGTCCAAAACTTAATTTGTTATAACATATGTTACACACTAAATTATACTAGAAATAAAATCAAAATATATACATATATATACACACACATAGCCGACACATACATACCTTGGAGCCAAAGATATTTCATGTTTTAATGAGGGATTAATTTTGAACCAAACTTATACCATCATTATACTATAAGCTAGAGACCACAATTAGTTGCCACATTTCATGAAATTTGGAAATGACAAATGAACCTTAATTTCATTTCCACAAAAATTGAATTTGAATTTGCAAGAAATTTAGGAATGACAATTAAGTCCCAAACTTCTTCTATAAGATTGGAATGAAAATGCAAGACAAACAACATTTCTTCTCTTCTTTGCCCTTCTCTCGGAAGTGCATCTCTGCACTCTGCAACTCATTCAACTTTCAATGCTTTGAAACCATGTTCCTCTCATTAAATCGGCCTAAATAAGTTACCGTTAGAAACCTTATCGAGTATAAATAACTATAGAATCAAGAATTACTAGAAAATACGGAGGGAAACATCTGAAAAACCTATTAGAAAACAAGGTGTCATGGCTGCTGTGAACAAGACAATAGCAAAGAAGGAAGTTTGAGTGATTAGTGACGAAGATCCAACCGTTGGATCATCGATCGGAAGCCAACATTAGAAAGATCATCAAGTTAAGGTAATTGTGCAGGTAAATATCACCATTAAACTACAAGGAATTTTGAGATAAGGTGATTGAAATAATGATTGCCGAATTTTGATATTTCAATAGGTGGTGTGACTTGGAGACTTAGGAAAATTGGAAATCCTTTTGAATTTAAGCTAAGGACCAAAGGTAAGGATCATAGCTATTCCCTCTCTTGAATATGTGCTATGGATTGGAACTTATGTTGGTTTATTTTATTTCTTGAATCGATTGAATCGTGTTGTCGAAATATCAGTAAAATTCCTTGTTTTGGGACACTTATTTCTATTGATTCTTTGACTCGATCCTATGCTATTGTTCTCTTGATCATGTTGGAGACTTGATAGAGTAAAAATTATGGACAAAACAAGATTCAAACCACTTGATAGTTTAAAAACACCAAAGTTGCTATTTTTGCCAAAATTTCTTCAAAACTTGAAAATTAAAAATCTCATTGATGACCAGAACAAACTAATGCTAATTTTTTCATTTTTCGAGGTCTGATATGTTAAGGATTTTATACAAAAAAAAAATATATATTTTTCCTCTGTTATTGTTCACCGAGCGCGACTGTGCCCGTTTTTGCGCGCGGACGCACACGGGACAGAGGCTTTAAACACTTTTACGCGCATCCGCGCCTACTTTGGTCCGTGGTGGCACCCAATCCAGAATATTTTTTAACGTAATTTTGATCTGTTTTGCCATTTTTCGTTCGTTTTTCACTTCGTTGAGTTCTCCTAATTCCAAATATATAATCTATGTGTCCCGAATTCAATTCGAATCGATTGCTAATGTCCGAATCTTGTTTGAACTTTGAATATTCTAACTTGATTCATTGTTTGAACCTATCGATCATTTGAATTCCTGCCTCGATAGGATTATATGCTTGAATATGTTCCGTTCACTTTGAACAAGTCCGAAATTCATTTCGAAATCGCTTGTTAGATTTTTGGCTATATGAATTTTGCCCGACATGGCTTAATGTTTGAATATGTTTTGTTCGTTTTGAAATTCGTGCCCAATGGGGCTATATGTTTGAAAATACCATGTCGTTCCGAGCCTTTATGCATGATAAGTGGGCCCTAGGAAATTCTCACGTAATTTAGATCGGGCGATGTCGGATCATCGATCTGAATCCCTGGGAATTCTTGTTTGTAGGGTAGCCCGGAGGAATTCTGGAGTCTAGGATTCCAAACGGCTATTCGGAGGCACGCGATCGACCGTGTCTCAAAGTTTGATAAGTGCTACTCGAGCGGCCGCTTGGGAATGCAAATTGGAGGGATAAGGCTATATGTTATATGTTGAAGTTATAAGGGTGACAGATCCACTAAATAATTGCTTCAACCTTATATGTTTTGATGTGAATGTGATAAAATTTATAAGTTATTCATTCGTATTATTCGTTCTGAATGATTAGTTATCCGTCTATATTGTTTGTTTTGAATGAATCTATTTTTGATATCACATTCATGGTCATTCTCGCTACGACTCTTGTTCGAACTCTATACTCTTCATCTTGTTTATGTTCTTGCTGAGCTAACGTTTATGCTCTTGTCGAACTATTCGTTTACATTGCTTGAGAGATAATCGCACTCGTTGGCATATTCTATTTCAGTGTTTAGCGTATTGCTTCTTTACCTTCGCTATTCCATAGCTATGCTTCTTACTAAGTCAGTGGACTTATTCAAATATATTACCATATGTAGGTAAATAAGCATCTGAAGCTTCGTGTTAGTATATGGTTTTTCTTTTTGGAATTATATATGTAAGCATGTATCTTGACTTGATGAACGTTGGGATTTATGTTTCGTTAGAATGTATTGAGCGTCGGCTTGTAATAGCTAGGATTCTTGGATGTAATATTTTGGTTAAGTTATTCTCTATTTGAACTACGGATACGTTGGCTTGTAATTTGGATTTAGTAATGAAATTTGGATATTTTCAATTCGTATTTTGGATCATAAGTTATGAATTTAGCACGATGAATTTTCTATTCATGGTTTTAGTTAAGTTCGTCTGCGAGTAGCACTTCGGATTTCGGGATAGAATGCGCTCGGATTCCGGGGCGTTACAAGAGAGGGGCGAGGGTTTTGAGATTTGAGAGAGATGGGAGGGAGCGAAAATTGAAAGTGTGAGGGGCGAGGGTATTGCGATTTGAGAGAGATGGGAGGGAGTGAAAATTGAAAAAGGAGAGGGGCGAGGGATTTGAGATCTGGGAGAGATGGGGGGAGCGAAAATTGGAAAGGGGGAGGGGGCGGGAATGTTGGATTAGTTTTTAGTATTTTTCTTTTTTATAATATTATAACTAATATATTAACCGTTATATATATTATTATAATATATAATATATATTTTAGAATATAAATATCAAGTTAAATGCAATCACACCCTCTCAACTATTCTCTTTTGACACTCAGTCCTCAAATCCTTTAATTTTTTGCAACGACACTCCCTTCATCCAATTTCTATTCATTTTTTTCCAAATTAATGACAAAAATGTCATTTGATTAAATAAATATGCATACCATTTGTTTTTTTTTTTCTTTTTCCGCTCTTCTAACATATTATTTATATTGATGTAATTTACATATCAATATTTTATATCTTTTTTATATATTTTATAAAATTTACAATGTATAAAAATAAAATGGAAAATATACTATTGATCTATGAGAAAACAAAAGTTAATAAAAAATAAGAACTTTTGTAGAGAAAATTATATTAATGAAATTAGACAGAACACTTTTCGGGACTTGAATTGGGTATTGATAATATATTTTGTTAGTTAACAAATCTATATTATAAATTTCAAAATATATAAAAAGATATAAAGTATTAATAAGTAAATTATAAATACAAATAATCTATTGAAAAAAAGGCAAAAAAAGGCAAAAAAATTAAAAGATATGCATATTTATTTGATCAAGGCCATTTTTGTCATTCACTTATTTTTTAACAGAAAAATGTATGAAAATTGAATAGGGGGGTGTCATTGAAGAAAATTAAATTGAGGAGATATCATTACCAAAAATTAAAAGGTCTGAAGAGTGGGTGCTAAAAGAGAATAGTTTACAAGATGTTATTTCATTTAACCCTTATAACTTATAGACATATTATAATATATTTCATTTAACCCTTATAATATATCAAGTCACGAATTCGATTATTCTCAAATACGTGTGGAATATATTATTCTATTGAATAGTAGTTTAGTTAGATTTTCTACTGTATAGTAGCTTGGTTAGATATTTTCTTCTTAGTTATTGATTTGATGTATTGATGTTATGAATTAGATGTACGAATTGTATCCTTTTAAAAAAAAATATATTATATATTATGTTATAGTATATATATAATACTATATATATAATATCCGTTTACCAGATAATCTTTCTTAACAACTACTAATTTACGATTCTACGCTTGAAGCTTGACTATTTCACGAAGGGAAATAGAGTAAGGGATTTACTACTCTATACTAGCTGGGAAGCTCGAAGCTATGAATATTTTGATAACTATTATATATATATATATTTAATTTTACAATATTATTTATTTTGGTTACTTGAATTGGGTGTTAATGATAGATTTTGTTAGTTAATAAAAATATATTATAAATTTTAGAATGCATAAAAAGATATAAAGTATTTATAGGTAAATTATATAAATACAAATAATTTGTTTACGAATATTTATTTGATCATGCCATTTTTGTTATTTACTTATTTTATAACAGAAAAATGAATGGAAATTGAATGGAAGGGGTGTCGCTGCCAAAAATTAAAAGGTCTTAAGAATGAGTGGCAAAAAAGAATAGTTTACAAGGTGTGATTGCATTTAACCCTTATAATATATATACACACACACACATATATGTATGATATATATTTTATAGATATTATAAATTATATTATAATATATTTAATAAATATTATAATATTCGTTTACTAGATAATCTTTCTTAGCAGCTAATAATTTACGATTCTAAACTTGAAGCCAGACTATTTCACGAAGGGAAATGGTGTAAGGACTCTATCGATCTATACTAGGAGGAGAGCTCGGAGCTATGGATATTTTATAACTATTATACATTGGTAATTTTATAATGTTATTTATTTTGGTTAAATATTTAATCAAATTAAGTTCTCCATATATATTTTTTTTTAGTTTTATATTTTAATTCATTTTTTATTTATGTGATATTATTATTTATTAAATTTAATTATTATTCACAATTACTATAAATATTAATTTATTTTTGTGTAATTATTTCTTTTTTCACAAAAAAAAAAAAAAAAAACCGTCTGATCTTTCATAAAAACCGAAGGAAGCAGAAACGTACCTTGCCAAATGCTCAGTAGCGTGATGGAGTTGAAACTAATCTTTCTCTCAAAGGTTGCCAGTTTGAGTCCTCCTTTTGGCAATGCATAATTTTATTTTAAAAAGTGACCAACTTTGTGACCGCTCAAAATTCGGTCACTATTTTTTTTTTCTTTATAAAAATGACCCAATTTTTTTTTTTTTTTTAAAAAAGGTGACGAAATTAGTGACCGCATTAAAGTCGGTCACTAATTTTGGTTCAAATAGTGACCAAATTGTGACCGTTGTCATGTCAGTCACTAAATTAGTGACCGCCAAAAGTTCATATAAAATAATTAGTGACCGCATTTGTGACGGATAAACATCGGTCACTAATTTCAGTGACCGATTAGTGACCGCTGAGCGTGCGGTCACTAACTCGGTCACAAATCCGGTCTCTTGTCGGTCACTAATTTTTCCATTATAAATGAAGTGTATTAGTGACCAATCGGTCATTGATTAGTGACCGCTATGTACGGTCATTAATTTGCGGTCACTAAAGCCAGTTTTTTTTGTAGTGAGTATAATCCCATCCAAACAAAGAATCATAAAGACGAACTGAACCATAAATCCAAACACGATGCTTTCCCTAATAGTTGTAACCCACAAGTTGATCCACAAAAGTCACTATAGATAGATAAAATATTGTACATGAATAATTAATCTAGACCAGAGAGACATGAAGGAAGCAGCATTTGAATTCCAAGGAAGCAGCATTTGAATTCCAATGCAAAGAAGTCTCCACGCGGAGCAGAATATATTTGATGTTGTTCAAACTTTTGAAGTCTTCCACGATCAACTTCCCTTTTTCTTTAATTAGACTATTGACTTATGCATTTTCTTTTTGAATATTGATTAATACATTAGATGATATATGCATTAATACATTAGCTTTCAAAGATCAACTGAATAATTAATACGAGAAAACCTTCAACAAGAATCTACACCCGTAACCCTAAACATGCAGAATTAATATGAGGAGGAAAAAGTGAAGCCATATCCAATGAGAAATTTGAAAAACTTGACATTGACTGACTACCTAATCATCTCTCTCTCCCTGCCTCTCTCCCTATATATATTGTTATTTTTTCACATTATTCACATCAGAATTTTAGAATCTCACTTGAGGCACATCTCAACTTGGGAAGATGGCGTGGTTTAAGATGGTGTTTATCGTGACACTCACTTTGCTTGCCTTTTCGCTAATTCAAGCAAAAACTACACTTCCAGGTACCCATCGTACAAATAGTTGTTATTATTATTATTATTATTATTATTATTATTATTATTATATGTTTACATATAAATGTGTGTTTCAACTTAGCGTTGTGAAACTAAACTGATGCTTACATACACAAAAAAGTTGACACAGTTTTTCCCTAAAAGTACTCCAATAATTTTCCATGTTTAAATTTTGTGGCATTACATTTTGGTGTATAATAAGGTTGTCAATATCTAATAAAATTTGAATTCGAATATCTATATTTGGATAATAACCGGATGCGGATATGGTTTTACTAATATCCGCATCCAAATATCTGAATTGATAGGCCTGGTGTGTAATCTCATTCAAGTGTAATAATAGGGATCATTACTTCAATACTGTTGAGATTTGGGATAATTACCTTAATACCGTGGAGATTTAGCACAATTACCCAAAAAAAAAAAAAAAGAAAAGAAAAGGAAACAGAAAAAGTGAGTATTGGATAATTACCATACACCGTCTACTGTTCCATTTACCTAATAGAGAACTTCATGGAAATTGTGCAACATTAGAATTGCAGCTCTGAACATCTATGACACATCCATTGACTCAGATATTATGAGTAGACAATGAGTTACAATGCTATAAAAGTTCCGTTAAGTTTTCCATTAATAGTAAGGGTGCACTGAAATTATTCAAACTCAAGACTATCTTTTGGTAATTATACCAAAACCTCGTTTCCATTAATTGTATTATCACAAATAATTAAAATTGTATAAGACAGTTTAAGAAGTTTTTAATTTAACCATGTTCTTAGTATTAGCACCAAATTTAGGGAAATGCTTTGATTAATCTTAAATTGTGGTCGGGCCAAGGGACGTACACTCTGTCTTTAAGATGAAATAGCCCTGCACAAATACAAATACTTTTTTAACAAGACATTATTTTCTAATAGATAGAGCTAATAATTTTATTATATTGTACTCCAAAAATATAAGAAACTGGAAAAAAAAAAAAAAGAAAGGAAAAGAAAAGAAAAGGAAAGGGGAAGTCTGTTGTAAGTAGAATAATTATAAAAATTAAATTCTCCATTTAATTTGTACCAAATAAAGAATTTGATTGTTCTATCTTATATAAATTTATACTTACCATTAAAGAATACAATATTAAATAGTTTCTTTTTCAGATAATATTAGGAAAAAAAAATCAAACTATTCAAAATTGTGATAAATTTGTGAAGATTAATTTGTTACCAGAACATAAATCTTCATACCATGAAATAGATGCTAAATTATTAAATGTAACGCCCCGGGATCGCTCGGCATTCCGCCTCATGATCCGGGTCGTC
>JACFYI010002954.1:915349-929399 GCA_014898755.1 Handroanthus guayacan | reverse complement strand
TTGATAAAACCGTTCGGTAAATTTAAATCAGGAAATCTCGGGTGTTACATTAAATGTTCATTCCAAGCTGCCATAGTTGCCTCTTTATGCAAATAATTATAATTTCATATGTCGATCTATATTTCATTTTCTTCAGTTTTGTTGAATAATCAATTTATGTATATACATGAATTTTATGTTTAACTCACACAACAATTCAGACATGTGATCCCGTATATATTCTTAAAAAGAATTAATTTATTATTGGCAATAGTTTTTGAGAGTGGGCTGATTATTTTAAATAATTTAGTTTGATTTTATAAAGTTATTGATAGGATTTTACGTACTTTGGGAAAGGGAATAATTGAGAAATTAATGAAATCAAGCCAACAAAAGTACTTATTCTTTCAATCTCGAGTAGTGGATTTCACAAATGAAATGACTTTTGTAATTTCAAATAAAGGAGCTAGAAATATATGAAGTGAACTAACCCCAAAATTTATACATAACTGTGAAATAAATAAAACCTCCATGATTTTTGTTACTTATTATATGGAGTTAGTGACAATATTTACATAGTCACTCATTTTTTTTGTCACTCGTGCCCTTTTTTAAAAAAAAAAAAAATGACGATTAGTACATCTAACTCTTACATTAATGCATTAGAGCAATAACACTCAAAATAACTAATAAGAAAATTTCTGACAAAATTACTATACAGTAAAAAATCAAACAATATTACCATTCAGTAGAATAAAGATTCACACGCTTTTGGTGAAAAACGAACTTATGACCTATATTTTTTTAATCCTAACAGACATAATTATATGAATATCTCATTGGTCTATTCTCGCACACTTATTTTTTTTCTTAAATTAATGGTGATATATGTTCAACTAATTACTAGACTAACAAGTTTTGTAGTATGAGTAGACAAACATACAGTTACTACTAGTTAAATTATTTAATTATGTGTAGCATAAATTGAACACTCGATACATGTGTAAAAAATACTCAAAACATGATTGATATATACTAAGATATGGTTAATCAACAACACTATTTTTGTGTATGTTTAATAACTAGAATGTTATTAATATATTAATTTAAATAAATTACTTGCGTAAACTAGCTAATATAAGTTAGTGGGTTTCGGTTTTTAAAATGATTATTAAAGCGAGTTAGTGTTAAAAGATATTTCAAGAAATATATGTGAAAACAAATTAAATAAGGACTAACACTTTGTTAAAGGATACAAAATTTGAAATTAATCTCAGTAATTTCTAAATACCTGTAAAACTTAATTAAATGGAGACAGCCACCTCAACTATGATTTTACAAAGTTCAGGTGGTAAAGTGAGACTTTTCCTATCTTAATATTAAAACACATATCAATGGGCAGTGGAATATTCCCCAAAAAATGTATTGAGGCTGCAAAGTAAAATTTTTTCAAAGTTGCAATGGCAAAGTGTAACATTTTTTTTATTAAGTTGTAAAGTGCAAAAATGCCCATAGTTCAAGTGGCCTAATGTACTTTTCTCATTTTTTTTTTTTTTTTTGATTTATTTATTTTGATGGAACCTATACTTCATGTATAAACAAGGATACAATTATGTCACGAATGGAAAGGCAATTCATACATTATCATAATATAAGAATTCCATAGCAAAAAATTTTCTACAATCTGGTCTAAAGTCAATTAATTAAACAAACGAGCAGCACATATATATGTTTATACAGTTATCATCGTCGTTCATATAAACACACATCAGATCAACTCAGAGGGTGTTTGGATGAGCTTATAAGCTCTATAAAACATCTTATAAGATGTTTAAATACTTTTAAGATGTTATAAAGTGTTTGTTAAAATTTTTCAAAAAAATCTTATTAGCTCCCAAAATATTTTTATTTTTAATAATTTTAATTACAAAATTATCATTACTAATATCTTACAAGTTAAAAAGTCTTTTTTTATCCAAACACATTAAAAATTTATTTTTAAATTAAGATCTGCATGTTGTAAACTCCAAAAATATCTTATAAGATGTAAGAGCTTATAAAATCTTTTAAATAAGTTTAGCCAAACACCATCTCATTTGATAATTCTTTATCTACTTCTTTTGGTTGCCACAGGAAGGCCACTACTATCCAGGTCTCTGAGACAAGAGCTCTCCACACCCGGACCACCGAGACCCCCTCCAGGACCTGGTCCCGTTCCACGCCCAAAAGAGTGAGATGCAAAAATTCTAAAATTTAATGAATTCAGCTCCATCTCGAAAAACCAATAATGGTGTAATGATAAATTAATGTTTCTTTTCTCTTCAATAATGGTGTAATGATAAATTAATAAATTAATGTTCTGTTACTGTAAGTATGTAATAAAGACTGTTTTTTAGCTTTGTTTGTCAGGATATTCTGGGCAGATGTATCACAGATTGCTATAACAATTACTATTAGTTTTACCACAGCTGCTCTACGCTTTTTCTATTCCTTTTCTATTATGTAAACAAGGTGCTGAAAGTGATGGACATGATAAAAAACAATCAAAGCCATATGCAACATAAAATAAACAACATGACATATTGATCACCTCCTAGGATTATACTTATGCCAACAATTAATAGATTAGAGATAGGAAATTACCTTGAAGTAAAATCCTCAAGTTTTCAGTGAAACATCACCTGAACACCAAAATGGTTCGGTCTTACTCCTCTTCAAGTTGATTGATTGTGCCTTCTCCCCAAACCTCGTGGGTCTCACAAATCTTCAACTTCTTTGGCTTGGATCTTCACAAACTTGAACCAAAATTCAACAAGGCAACTTGATCTTCAAGCAATGAGCAAGGCCAAACCTCCTAGTCCCAAAATGATCAATACTTGATCTTGATTTCGAATGGATTCTTTGTAACGTGAACCAAAATTCAACAAGGCAACTTGATCTTCAAGCAATGAGCAAGGTTGAACCTCCTAGTCCCAAAATGATCAATACTTGATCTTGATTTTGAATGGATTCTTTGTAATGCCCCAGGATCCTAGAGCATCCATCCCTAGATTTGAAACATTACTCAAAGAAAGGAGGCCAACTAAAATCCATAATAGATAATTCATTCCATATCCAATACTTAGATTCCCAAAGCATAACTTAAATATAAACCAATAATTTTAGCATTACAACTTAAGTTTGAGATACGAACTAGCTTCGTACAAAACCCTAACATGCTTCAACTAAACAAAGCATATTAACATTTACATATATCAATTCTAAAAATTCTAGCATGAAGTTGTCCAAGCTTCAGGTGATCCCATGAGTCAATTTCCAACATGATAGATAATGGAATCATGAGTCCACTAACTCAGCAAAACTTATGGCATATGACGAAGAGTTCAAGATTGATCAAGAGACATAGCAAGAATGAACTATGAATGTGATAACAAATATTGAATCGAAACCCTCAGAACAGGCATTAAATAACTTATAAATTTTATCACATTTGTGTCAATAAACATATAAGACTGAAACAAACATTTGGTGGATCTGTTACCATTATCACTCCCATACATTCATATAACATTTATTTAACTTTATCCCTCCAAATTTTGCTTTCACGAGCGGTCACTTGAGGAGAGCCATTCATGCTTAAAGTGTAGTTAACCGTAGCACGGCCGACCACGAGCCCTAGAGTAGTCCTTTGGAATCCTACATCCAGGGTTTCTCCGGTCTAACCAACGTGCAAGAATCCTCAGGGGCTTTGAACGTTGATCCGATATCACCCAGTCAAATTCCATCTGAGAATTCCCAGGGCCGACATTTCATTCATTCTTATAGGTTCAGTTAGACAGAAAATGTTCAAATATAGAGCCTCATCGGGGCATGAATTTCAAAACAAATAGAGCATATTCAAAACATCTAGCCATATCAGGGCACGGATTTATATAGCCAACAGATTCAACAAATGATTCGAATTGGACCTCAGACTTAGAAAAAATTATTTTGAAGCTTTAAAATATTTTAAAAAAGTAAAATATGGACTTAGTTTGGCAAATTGAAGTAAAAACATAAGGATTTGGGAACTGCATTAGGCGCTTGAGCGCTCAATAGGGCATTCCGGCACTAAAATATATTTTTGGCTACTAGAATGGGCGCTCCAGCGTTCAAATAGTACATTTCGGCACTAAAATTGGGCACTTGAGCGCTCATATGGGCACTCCAATGCCCAAACAGTGACCGAAACAACTAGAATAGGGGCTTGGGCACCCATATTGGTGCTTGGGCGCCAAAAATATATATATATATTTTTTTTTTTTCTTTTGAAAACAGATTTTCAGCAGAAACATTTTACCGCAAAATTTCTAAAAATTTAAGTTTCAAATCTAATTCGCAAATTTTGAGGAGAAAGTGTTATGCATTCATAAATTCAATTTTTTTTTTCAACTTTTGTCTCAAAATTCTTAGATTTCTTAGGAAGCTATTTTTATAAGGAACTTTAAAATTCTAGATGGAAATTTATCAAGAGTTTTATGGGAAAATATGTCACAAGTCCATGGTTTTATATATTTATTTTGTCCATAATTTCTTCTTCCATTCTTGTCTCAAGATCCTTCCATTGTCTAATGTCCCATATTCACGTGGATCATATATCATCAATGATAAAGATCATAAGAATATTCATACTTTTGATCATCATTTATGAGGATCATGGATCTTATGTATCAATACATGCCTCAAGAATTTTAATATAAGTTCAAATATTCATGTAACGCCCGGGATCCTACAGCATCCGCCCTTAGGTTCGAAACGTTACTCAACCAAAAGAGAAGCTACCTAAAATCACAACAGAAAAATTCATGACATCTCCTTCAAATAAATGCCGCAGCTTAATTTAATACAAGCTAAAAAATTTTCAAAGTTACAACTTAAAATCCGAGGGAGACATATAACTAAATTATATAGAAATCCCAAAATATAATCGACTAACTTACACACAAATCCCAACATGTTCCGACTAATCAAAATACATTAACCAATATAATTAACAAGTCTTAAAGGTCTAATGGAAGCCGAATCCAATCTACCAGCATAAAATCCTTTGTAACTTCGGGTGGATCCAGAAATTAATTTCCTACAATTTGTAGAATTAAAACGATGAGTCCATTAACTTAGCAAGGATTATAACCATAACCATGAAAAGGGATAGCTCAATCAATTATGCTAAAGGGATTCAAGATATCAATATGGAGTGAACAAAGAATAATAGATATCATGATTTCATAATTAATCATTTAGCCCAAAGACTCAATAATAACAATTCGATATTCGTAACAATACATTCAATATCATGAAACAATTTGTGAGCTCAATTTTTCTTTAACAATGAATACGAATATCGAAATAAATATGGTTGGACTAATTTTTGGTGGGTCTGTCACCCTTATCTTTCCAAAATCAACTTTTTTCCTTATTCCTCCAAACTACCCCTGAGTTACTAACTGTCGATCACGAGCCTAAGGTAATTCCTCGGAAACCTATCTCCAGGCTCTTTAGAATTACCGAACGATAGAGAAGTCCCAAGGTTGAGATCGACAATCGTTATAGTCCCAATCTTTCCCCTTGAAGTTCCCAAGGCCCAACTTGTCGTAATTAGTGTAGGTTCAAAACAAATAGAATAAGTTCAAAATATTTAGCCACATCGGGGCACGAGTCTCAGAACAAACAGAACATATTCAAAATATTTAGCCACATCGAGTGCGAATGCATAAAGCCAATGGATTCAACAAACGATTCGAATCGGATATAACAATGAAATTATCATTGAATCATTAAACGAATAGTTGGACCATAGGATATAACAATGAGACTTCCATTGGATCAATAAATGGATACGTTAAGTATTGAAAGTAACGATTGGGTCGGATCATCGAACATAAGAAAAATCATTTTGAATATCAAAACATTTAAAGGAGATAATATGTAGACTAAAGTAGCCAAAAGAGATTTAAAATGGTTCAAAATGGCCACTAGAATTGGGGCCCCGGCACCCAGTAGCTGAAATGGCTACTGAAATAGGCGCTTGAGCCCCCGTTTGGGCGCTCAAGCACTCAAGCCCCCGTTTAAGTATGAAATATGTTACAAAATTTGGAAATTAAAAAAAATGAATTTAAGATAACCCACTTTTGTCCAAGATTAAAGTTTCATGTATTTTATCCATAAAATCCCTTTTGTTATTACATTAAAATTTCAAATCAAAGATTTTAGATGTCATTAGGATTTCCTTATGTCCAGTGGTTCCATGATCAATATCATTCAAGGTAGGAAAATTCAAGGATCCAACAAGGAAGCAAAACAATAATCATTTCAAGTCCAAGATCAACAATAACAAGATAAATCAAATCTCAATATTGAGGGAAGAATTATTACATGGATCATGGTAAAGTCAAGAATGATCATAATCATAACCCTTACCTCTTGTCCTTAAGCTTTAAATTCCAAAGGTAGTCCAAGGATCACTACTAGCCTCAAGTGAAATTACCTACAAATCATTTAAAAACTTGATCTCCATCTCAAAATCCATATAACCCATCGCACTAAGCTTACCAAGGAAGAAGTCTTATGGGAGATTATTTTCCCTTACTTTTTCCCTTTTAATTTTCTTCAATGCTTCAGAATGATTTAGGAGAGAAATGATATAAAATGAGGATATATATATATATATATAAGTGTGCATGTATTGAAGGAAGAAGTGAGGAGATGAAGTAGAAGAGAAAAGGAACGACTTAGTTCTTGCAATGAAAAAGTGTTTTGCTTCATCTACACACACTTATTTATAGATAAAATTTAGGGATGAATTTGTAATTTATCAAGCTCAAAGCTTGGGTAGGAAGATTGATATCTAAAAAAAATCTCTTCAAATCCTTCTTAGATATTCATTAGATATTGTAAGGATGTTGCTAGATATTCATTAGATATTATATAGATATTGTTAGATATTCATTAGATAATATAGAGATATTGCTAGATATTTATTAGATATTATAAAGATATTCATTAGGTATATGCATAAATATATGTATTGTTAGGTAGCAAATCCAAGATTTTTGGGAGATTTTGATCTTCTAAAATCTTTTTTAGATTTTCCTCTACATATTGACATATGTATATAGATATGACTAGGTATTTTGAAAAATAAAATTGGGCTCACTGGCCTAAATTTTTGGGCCACAATTTAATGGTTTATCGGATTAAAATAATATTTTAGGACGAGTTTTATCGAAATAAAATTTTCGATTCATAAAATGATTTTTTTTTTTTTTTTGTCGTCGGAAAATTTGAATGGTTGTAAAGGAAATCATTTGTAATTGTGAAGGGATTTCATGTTTTAAAAATGAGAATTTTAAAAATATATTTAGGAAAATTTTGGGATATTACACTCTCCCCCCTTAAAAAAATCTGGTCCCCAGATTCATATCTTTACTCAAATAATTGAGGTATCTATCTTGTATCTTGTTCTCATGCTTCCAAGTAATCCTTTTCGACTTTTAGGTTCCTTCAAATAACCTTAAGTTGGGATATCCTACGATTCTTAGGTTCTAGGCTTGGTAATCTAGGATATGGACATGATGCTTTTTATACGAAAGGTCGCTTTGAATGAGTACGCCGAGGTGTTCTATAACGGGTGAGGGATTCGGGTGATACTTTTCATAATTGGAAAACATAAATATCTCCATGAATCTCGGTAAGGTTCGATGGAAGTTCTAATTGATACATTATGTGCTTATGCGTTCGATAACTTCAAAAAGCCTTATATACTTATGGTCCTTTCTTGCTGAAATAATGACAAGACCACTACCGTATTAGTCTTTCATGTAACCATTCCTATTTCTGGCACCTAGCCTAATTGTTTTGCAAGATATTCTATCGCAGCCTGACGCTGATATAGTCAATCCATTCATGGTATAAGGTCGAGATCCTGGATTGTTAGATTAATGAGGTGTACCATGACTTCCTTATGTTTGTGGGGCAAGGAAAATTCCTTGCACAAGCCTTATGATATCCCCTTGCCAAAGTGTACACTTCATAAGGTGTTGCCATATTTTTTGGTGTCAAGCCAATTCGTTTTGCGTAGTTATAAATGAATGCATGGTACTAGGATCAAATAATGCTTTGCATATGAGATTTTTGAATTAGGACCTTACCTTCCTCTACTTGAGTAGGGTCAACTCCTTCCTCTTCAGTCAGGGCATATGCTCAGGCTTTAACCTGAGGTCATTCGATTGTGCCCGACTGCTGTTGGTTCTGCATTCTAGCGCTGGCATTCTTTCGATGCTGCGGGCAATCTTTCATTGTATGCTGGGTACTCCCACAAATTAAGCACTTCCCTTGCTTTTTCCAACATTGACCCTCAGTGTGTGAAGTGCCTTCGCAAAATCTGCAATTTCCTTTTCCAGTAGCAGCTAGAGCTTTATCTTTGCTAGTCTCCTGAGTTGAACTCCCTGGGGTTATCTTTGGTTTCTTTTCATAGAAACCCTTTTTGCCCTCATCTTGATCAGATTTCCCTAACCACTTCTTTTTACGTTTCTCATCCATCTTCCTGAGCTCTTGGAATTCAACTTCAAGTTCCATCGCCATCTCCACAGCGCTATCGTTGTTCAAAGGTCTACCAATGGTTAAAGCTCGCCTCAGATCAGGCCTTAGTCCTTCCACAAATCTTTTCTTACGTCTCTTCTCATCCGCCAAAATGTGCGGTGTGTACTGAATTAACCGATTGTACCCGGCTTTGTACTTTGCCACAATGAGAGTTCCCTGTATCAAATTCATGAACTCCCTTTCCCTCATGTCCCAAACTACCTGAGGGATATATTTTTTCAGAAACTCTCTTCTGAATTCTTCCCAAGTTCCCTCAAGTTCTTCTCTTTCCCATTTTTGTTTCACTATTTTCCACCAATGTCGTGCGGCTTCCTTGAACAGAAACGTGGCATACTTCACTTTTTGTGGATCTGTGAAGTTCAACACCTGAAAAATTTCCTCAACTTCAGACAACCAAAACTCAGCTTTTTGATCATCGGATTCACCTTTGAACCTGGGTGGATTGAATCTCAAGAACCTTGTTAACATTTTGTCCTCCGTATCTCTCTCTTGTTCATGGCCCTGATTTTCCTATCGTCGACCCTGATTCAGGGTTTGTTGTAACAGGGTCATGAGTTGTTCTCCTGCGGGCTCATTTCTTGGAGGTGTTCTTTGTTGGGATTCATTTTGCATAGGAGGTATTGGTTCATAGGGTTCTCGTCGTGGTACCGTATTATCCACATTATTAGGAGTTTTAGGTGCTCGTAATTGTTCAAATAGCACCCTTCTCAGTCTTTCCCGTTTTCTGGCAGGCTCGTTATTTAATGTATTGCCACTTGAAGTCATATTTATTTGAAATTTATAACAATAGACTTTCATCATTATCCTGAGGGCCTTATATCATTTTTCAAGCTTAAAGGGGCAAATGTTGCAATACTCAAAATATTCAAATCAAGTAATGCTTCAAAAGCTTCTTTGCATTTTATTCAATACTTTCAAGTACTCTTTGTGTTCATATGATTATATAACCATTTTACAAAAGTTGTCAAAATACAAGATTGTTATCTGACCAAGATTTCCCATCACATCCTCCTTTCCAACTTTCTCTAAGCAAGTTCTACCATCAATGCTAGTGCTATATCAAGCTGCCAATACGAAAATTAGCACTTTTACCCATCACTATTTACAACCATTCTTCTTGCCTCGCTAAAAGTTAGAGCTAACATGTCAATACTTATTTTTATGCACCGCTGTCCTATCTAGTCGATCACAATATAATTAGGATTCTCTTCAAAATCCTCCTCCTCCTCCTCGTCTCCTTTGTTGGCATTGATGTCATTAGTGTCATTACCACTACCCACATCATCATCACCACTTCCAACATTGCCTTCATTAACTCCACCACTCACATTATTGTTGCCACCTTTACCGTCATTATTGTCACCCTTGCTACCATTTGGCATATTGGAAGTTCTCTCACCGTGGGTCAGAGCTGTCAGATTAGAAGGTGTCACCCCGTTTTGCCTCGCCTCGAGGACTCCTATGAAAAATATCGGGGACAACCATATACGCTCTATTCTTTCGAAATTCAGGACATACTCCTCTCACATGTAATCTTGAATCATCCCTTCGGTGCCAATCATTGCATCTGTAAGTTGTTTGGAAGTATTTTCAAGTTGAGTCAACATACCTTCGATGACTTGGTGAAAATACTCCCGATTGTTGGCCGCTATATTTCTCATATTCATTTGTTGGCCTTGATGTTTGGCCACCATATCCTCTATCGTCTTTCTAACCCACATGCTATACTCTTGATGTTTCTTATAAAGATTAGTGCATGCTTCCTTCTAGTATTCTATTTTCTGATTTCTCTTAATCACCTCTCCTTCCCAATAAATCACTTTTTTCTTTTCCTAAACGGTCCAATATTGTTGTTACTCGAACTGCACATGGAGTTCGAGTCCGTCCAATGGTACACTTCATTCTTGCCCTTGTCCGTCTACCCACACCAATAAAAGGATCTAACGAGGTTAGTGAGAAAAAAAATAAGAGAAAAGCAAAATTCTAATCATTCTAAACCTTGACACAATGAGGTTTGCATATTCTACGCTCTGATACCACCTGTAATGCCCCAAGATCCTATAGCATCCGTCCTTAGGTCCGAAACGTTACTCAACCAAAAGGGAAACTATCTAAAATTATAATAGAAAAATTCATGACAACTTCTTCACATAAATGCCGTAGCTTAACTTAATACAAGCTAAAAATTTTCCAAAGTTACAACTTAAAATCTGAGGGAGACATATAACTAAATTATATAAAAATCCCAAAATATAATCGACTAACTTATACACAAATCCCAACATGTTCCGACGAATCAAAATACATTAACCAATACAATTAACAAGTTTTAAAGGTCTAATGGAAGCCGAATCCAATCTACCAGCATAAAATCCTTTGTAACTTCGGGTGGATCCAAAATTAATTTCCTACGATTTGTAGAATTAAAAGGGTAAGTTCACTGACTCAGCAAGGATTATAACCATAACCATGAAAAGGAATAGCTCAATCAATTATGCTGAAGGGATTCAAGATATCAATATAGAGTGAACAAAGAATAATAGATATCATGATTTCATAATTAATCATTTAGCCCAAAGGCTCAATAATAACAATTCGATATTCGTAACAATACATTTAATATCATGAAACAATTTGTGAGCTCAATTTTTTTTTTAACAATGAATACGAATATCGAAATAAATATGGTTGGACTAGTTTTTGGTGGGTCTGTCACCCTTATCTCTCCAAAATCAACTTTTCTCCTTATTCTTCCAACCACCCCTGAGTTAATACTCATGAGGATATTAAAATCACCTCTGAGTAGCTACTAATGAGGATATTAATAGGCACAGCCACCGCAGCACAATCAACCACGAGCCTAAGGATAATTCCTCGAAAACCTACCTCCAGACTCTTTAGAATTACCCAACGGTATTGAAGCCCCAAGGTTGAGATCGACGATCGTTATCGTCCCAATCTTTCCCCTTGAAGTTTCTAGGGCCCAACTTGTCGTAATTAGTATAGGTTCAGAACAAATAGAATAAGTTCAAAATATTTAGCCACATCAGGGCACGAGTCTCAAAATAAACACAACATATTCAAAATATTTAGCCACATCGGGCACGAATGCATAAAGCCAATAGATTCAACAAACGATTCAAATTGGATATAATAATGAAATTACCATTGAATCATTAAACGAATAGTTGGAACATCGGATATAACAATGAGACTTCCATAGGATCAATAAACGGATACGTTGAGTTTTGGAAGTAACGATTGGGTCGGATCATCGGACATAAAAAAAAAATCATTTTGAATATCAAAACATTTAAAGGAGATAATATGTAGACTAAAGTAGCCAAAAGAGATTTAAAATGGTTCAAAATGGCCACTAGAATTGGGGCCCCGGCACCCAGTAGCTGAAATGGCTACTGAAATAGGCGCTTGAGCCCCCGTTTGGGCGCTCAAGCACTCAAGCCCCCGTTTAAGTATGAAATATGTTACAAAATTTGGAAATTAAAAAAAATGAATTTAAGATAACCCACTTTTGTCCAAGATTAAAGTTTCATGTATTTTATCCATGAATCCCTTTTGTTATCACATTAAAATTTCAAATCAAAGATTTTAAATGTCATTAGGATTTCCTTATGTCCAATGGTTCCATAATTAATATCATTCAAGGTAGGAAAATTCAAGGATCCAACAAGGAAGCAAAACAATAATCACTTCAAGTCCAAGATCAACAATAACAAGATAAATCAAATCTCAATATTGAGGAAAAAATTATAACATGGATCATGGTAAAGTCAAGAATGATCATAATCATAACCCTTACCTCTTGTCCTTAAGCTTTAAATTCCAAAGGTAGTCCAAGGATCTCTACTAGCCTCAAGTGAAATTACCTACAAATCATTTAAAAACTTGATCTCCATCTCAAAATCCATATAACCCATAGCACTAAGCTTACCAAGGAAGAAGTCTTATGGGAGAGTATTTTTTCTTACTTTTTCCCTTTTAAATTTTTTCAATGCTTTGGAATGATTTAGGAGAGAAATGATATAAAAGGAGGATATATATATAAGTGTGCGTGTATTGAAGGAAGAAGTGAGGAGATGAAGTAGAAGAGAAAAGGAAAGACTTAGCTCTTGTAATGAAAAAGTGTTTTGCTTCATCTATACACACTTATTTATAGATGAAATTTAGGGATGAATTTGTAATTTATCAAGCTCAAAGCTCGTGTAGGAAGATTGATATCTAAAAAAAACCTCTTCAAAATCCTTCGTAGATATTCATTAGATATTGTAAGGATTTTGCTAGATATTCATTAGATATTATGGAGATTTTGCTAGACATTCATTAGATATTATAAAGATATCGTTAGATATTCAATAGATATTATAGAGATATTGCTAGATATTTATTAGATATTATAAAGATATTCATTAGATATATGCATACATATATGTATTGTTAGGTAGCAAATCCAAGATTTTTGGGAGATTTTGATCTTCTAAAATCTTTCTTAGATTTTCCTCTACATATAGACATATGTATATAGATATGACTAGATATTTTGAAAAATAAAATTGAGCTCATTGGGCTAAATTTTTGGGCCACGATTTAATGGTTTATCGAGTCAAAATAATATTTTAGGACGAGTTTTATCGAAATAAAATATTCGATTCGTAAAATGATATATTTTTTTGTCGTTGAAAATTTTGAATGGTTGTAAAGGAAATCATTTGTAATTGTGAAGGGATTTCACGTTTTGAAAATGAGAATTTTAAAAATATATTTAGGGGGCTTTTGGGTTGTTACAATTCAAAAGACAACAAATGAGCCAAGATATGAGCATATAAGGAAGTGAGGAAAAGCATAAATCTTACCTCAAGTCCTTAGCTTTCAAATTTGGAGTGGTAGTTCCAAGAACCACAAGTTCTGTTACCTTATTAAACCACAAGTCACATGTATATTCATTAAGCCATTTTCCATTTAATCTCAAACTTTAACATGATTATAATCTTACATTCTTTGCTTACCCAATGTATAGGTCTAGTGAGAGTGAGTAATCCCTAATTTTTCCCTTTTTGCAGTTAAGTAGTGGTATAGTTAAGATAGATATATTTTATTTCTCTTTGTGAAGATACTTATATATATATATATATATGAAGAGAAAATTGTACTACTCAAGAAGTTTTGTGTATGTATATATATGCAAGAGAGTGAGAGAGAGTTGTCTAGCAAGAGATTGAATTTGTATTACAAGAGTGTATTTGCAAGAGTAAGAAGGGTGTCTTGCAAGCCATACCTATTTATAGAATGGGAGAGGGACTATTTTGCAAGTAAAAATTAGTGGGTGAAATGTCTTCAAAACTCCAACCTCGTAGAGGAAGATTGGGATACAATGGTTAGTGAGGAAATCCCTTGAATCAAGGGAGTGGTTGGT
>JACFYI010002954.1:896553-908171 GCA_014898755.1 Handroanthus guayacan | reverse complement strand
AGGTGGTGTTTCCGGCCCGGGGGCGGCCGTCCCTGGATCCCGGGGCGCTACATAAACTATTTTTTACAATCACGAAAATTGTTTCAACATCAAAATAATTTCCTTACATTCCAAAATTTTTCTCGCATTCGAAACTTCATCTACGTACCATTTTGGCCCAAAACGAGCCCAAAACTTGGCCCAATTTCAACCCAACATTGTGAAGGCCCGAAATCAACATTTTTCAAAAAAAAAAAAAGATAAAGATAAAAATCAAATTTCATTTTCATCAGATTTGGGGCAGCCGGATGATCCCCCTAAATGGGGGATATTAATTTATTTTATTGCTATAATTCCACAACCAAGTGTTGGGCATAATTCCAATATTAAATAAGGGTGGAATGGAATACATGTTAACACTTTTCTCTCCTCACATTTTGTAAGAAATCACTACCATCACCTTTCTTCTCCATTTTCCTCTCTCGGCATTACCATATATACATATATATATCTATACACTTACAAACATATTCTTAAGAAATCAAAAGGGAAGAAGGAGAAAAAGTATAATCTCCCTACGTGATCATTAGGTACATTTAAGAAAAAGCTCCAAATAAGTTTCATGAACCATAAGATTTGTTAATCTAAGTTTTATGAGGAGCGAAATCACTAAAGGATCTTTTGTATCTATAGGTGTTCTAAGTTGAAGTCTTTGGATCATTAACCTCCAAATCGAAGCTTAGGACAAGAGTAAGTTTATGGCTTCCCTTGCTCTTTAATTTTTTTTTACTTCGTAATGCCTCATTTGGTTGATGATTCTGTGTTTCCCTTGTTTGAATAGAAACTAAGTTCATTTGTGATGTTGTGTTTGATTCCTTATGATCATGAACTCATAAACTCCATGTGATTGAACTATAGAACCTTGAATTTCCTTGGAACCTATCGTTTACCTTTGCAAGGATTGGGACAATGGACAATGGAAAAATTGTAACAAAACTTCAAGAAAATTGGTTATTTGAACTTGTGGCTATATTTTCTAAAACTTGTAAATTTTTAACAATTTTTGAACTTGGATTTTTATAAATATGATCCTAAATGAAACACGGGAAAAATCGGACTTTTTTTTTTTGGAAGTGGATTTATGAATTTATTACATATTTTCTTCAAAATTTGTAAACTAAAGTTTGGAACTTAAAAATTTTAAATCTTGATAATGAGTAGAACAAACTAAGTCTAGTTTTTTCATATTTTGCCCTCTGCTACCATAAGGAATTTATTAAAAAAAAAAAAAATTTATTTACGGTTACTGTTCACTGCGCGACTGCTCATGAACAGTAGCGTGGAGACGCCGAAGGCAGTAGCCTCAGCCATTTCTCCGCATCCGCGCCCATTTTTGTGTGCAGATGCGCCCGGGACAGAACCTAGAATGTTATTTTTGACCTCTTTTGTTATTTTTAAGTTCATATTTCATTTCTTTAAAATATTTTGAAAGCTTATAAATAATCTTTTTTATGTCCGAAGTTAAGCAAATAATTTATTGAACTTATTTTACGCTATATTTCTCTACCAATCTCTTGAATATGTCTACAAAGTATTCTTTTGAAATATTTTGAGCTTAGCAATGATTTTTGTCGAATCGTTTGCATTTATGATTAATCGAAATTTCAGTTTTGAAACAATCCAATTCTGAATTAGGCGCTCTAGCGCCCATTCTAGTTTTCAAATCTTTACGTCTTGACTTCGATTCACCAAACCAAGTCCATATTTCACTTCTTGAAATTGTTTTAAAACTTCAAAATAATTTTTCCTAAGTCCGAGGTGCAATCAAAATCATTGTTTGAATCTATCGGCTATTTGAATTCATGGCCCAATATGGCTATATGTTTGAATATGTTTCGTTTGTTCTAAACAAGTCCGAGAACAATTCCGTATTGTTTATTGAAACTATTCTCTACTTGAACTGGCTTCCTGATGGGATTCATTGTCTTGAATGTACTTTCCTCGTCTTAAACCTAATGCATGTTAAAATAGGCCTTGGGAACCTTAGGTAGTATCAGATTGAGCTATATCGGATCGTCAATTTGAACGCCTAAGTATTCCTGCACATTGGGTAGTTTCGGAGGAATCCTGGACAAATTGCAGATAGTGTATTGAATTCGTGCCCCAATATGGCTATATGTTTGAATATGTTTCGTTCGTTCTAAACAAGGAAAATACCAGCTCATTATAGAGGGCAAAGTATTGTCCAACCACTTCCTGGACAAATTGCAGATAGTGTATTGCGAATGGAAGATGAAAGTGCGGTACCAAATTAATTATTTAATATGAGTTGTCAATGTTTGATAATAAATAAAATTATGGTCCATTTGAATGTATAAAAATGATCTCCGCCTAATTACTTGTGAAAATATTTCTCCTTTCCAGTACACGCTCAGAACAAAATGTAAAGACCAAATGTGTCTTGTCGCGAGTATACATGTTATCGTTACCAAATACGGGATAATGATTATAGCTGCATTATTCATTCGAGTAGACTTGGGCAGCAGTATGTTATTGATTCGTACATCAAATTGGAGACACAACAATTGGACTACTACAGGGTCGAGCAATAATAAATAGATGCACGAACAGAGACACTTCAAGGAATTGTGGATTGCTTGGCTATCGATGGCATTAGTGACTCTTCCAAAATCGGGAAGCATATCGTGTTACTGTCATCTTTTATTAGCGGTCCGAGAAATATGATGAAGAGGTATGTTAATGCAATGGCTCTTGTGCAAAGATTTGGAAACCCGAATTTGTTTATTACAATGACGTGTAATCCAAGTTGGAATGAGATTAAAGAGCGCTTATTACTAACTGAACAGCCACACGATAGACCTGATTTAATATCTCGTGTCTTTAAAGCCAAACTCGAAGAATTCAAAGATAAAGTAGTTAGAAAGCATCTTTTTGGAGAAGTAGCAGCTTATGTGTATGTTGTTGAGTAACAAAAAAGAGGCCTCCCGCATGCACATTGGATAATAATTCTAAAGCAGCACCACAAATTAACATTGCTTGAATTGTATGATCATTTTATTTCTGCAGAGATACCAGCTGATACAAACACTTTACTGTATAATTGTGTTGTTTCGCACATGATACATGGTCCTTGTGGTGATGCTAATCCAAAAACCATATGCATGAGAGATGGCAAATGCAAGAACAAATACCCAAGGGAATTTTGTGAAGTAACAGCTCATGGTCGATCGTCATATCCCAGCTATAGGAGGCGCAATGAGGGAAGAAAGGTTTCCGTCCGTAATGTGCACCTCGATAGCAGGTTTGTTGTTCCTTATTGTCCATATTTACTTGCTAAGTTTGATTGTCATATAAATATAGAGGCTTGTTCTGATTTTAAACTTGTAAAATATCTGTATAAATATATACATATGTATATAAAGGGCATGACAAAGTTAACTATAATATCATTGGTGAGTCTTTTGTTAACAATCTTGATAAAATTAAAGAATTCCAAAAAGGATGTTGGATTTTAGCAGCTGAGACTTATTAGCACATCTTTGCTTTCAAATTAAATGAAATGCAACCTCTAGTTATCGTTTTGCCTATTCACTTGCCTAACCAATAATATGTTTGCTTTGGAAGGAAAAAATCTCTTGCGGAACTCTTTGCAAATCCATATTTTGGTCGAACAATGTTAACAAAATTTTTTTTATGAATGCTCATGATGACAATGCAAAAAAGCTCAATCTATTGTATCGGGAATTCCCCGAATATTTTGTTTGGGAACAAAAAGAAAGAAAATGGAAATTGAGGAAGAGATTACTTGTTATTGGTAGAATTGTTATTGGTGATCCTACTGAAAGGGAGCGATATTATTTAAAAGTTCTTCTATCTAATGTTCGAGCACTCAAATCTTATGAGGATCTTCTAACCGTACAAAATAAATTGCATGATTCTTTTCGAGCAGCTGCCCTCGAACAAGGTTTGCTTGAATCTGATTTATATGTCGAAGAATGCTTTGAGGAAGCAGCTCAATTTCAAATGCCTTCTTCTTTGAGAAAACTTTTTGTAACTTTGTTGGTACATTGTTCTCCTCCGGATCCAAAGAAATTGCTCAACAAATTTTTCGATGTCCTTTTAGATGACTTTCTTAGGTATAAAAGCGTGACGCAATTAAAAGTAGAAAAAAAACACTTCAGTCTATTGATGAGTTCCTCATGACTGTGGGAAAATCAGTGCATGATTACTCCTTGGCAACCCAATTCCAAAGAATAACTGAAGAGGAGAGATTTACACAAGAGCTTGCTTATGAAAAAAACATCTCTGTATCGATGGAAGATCTTCTTTCTATTGCTAAATTGAATCAAAAGCAAAAAAAATGCATTCAATGATATAATACAGAAAATAAGCTTCAATGAATCAGGTGCTTTTTCCATAGATGGCCCCGGAGGCACATGCAAAACATTTTTGTATAAAGCTTTATTAGCGTATGTGAGATCAAAAGGTCACATTGCTTTAGCTATTGCAACCTCCAGAGTAGCAGCATCCCCTTTACCTGGAGGTCGTACGGCACATTCTAGATTTAAATTGCTCATAGAAACTAATGAGAAAGCTGATGCCAAAATTAGCAAGCAATCAAACTTGGTTCTTGATCGTTATTGCAAATTAATTATTTAGGATGAAGCTTCAATGGCGAGTTAAAAAGTAATAGAAGCTTTTGATAATTTATTACGAGACATCACTTATGAAAAAATCAAATTATTTGGAGGAAAGATTGTTGTTTTTGGAGGGGACTTTAGGCAAACTTTACCTGTAGTTCCCCATGGAACAAGAATTCAAACAATAAATGCAAGTTTTCTTGCATCTCATATGTGGCCATACCTTAAGAAATATAAGTTGGAAGAAACCATACGAGCAAATGAAGATCCTAATTTACATCCCTTTTGCTTAGAGTAAGAGATGACGTTGAACCATTCATATTTGATGATAATATTGTTTTGCCAGATGATATTTTTTTACCATTCATTGATTGTGCCACTTCCATACAAATTTTGATTGATCATGTTTTTCCTTCGATTCATTCATTTTCTTATCATGCTTATAATTTAATTAATAGAGCAATATTAACTCCAAAGCCGATTGCATGATAGAAATAAATAACACGCTAATTGAGAAATTGCCTGGAAGCAGCAAACAACATGTTAGTTACAATAAAGCCACAAATCCAAGTGATCAAGGCCAATATGAAGAAGCAGTAAGTAGCCTTCCTCCACATATTTTAGTGCTTAAAAAAAATTGTCCTGTCATGTTGCTTAGAAACCTAAACCCAATTGAAGGCTTACGTAATGGCACACATTTGATATGTCGCAGATTGAGTGAAAATTTTATAGAAGCTGAAATTGGAATGGGCGATCATAAAGGAATATCAGTTTTCATCCCGAAAATTCCTTTAAAATGCACAAATAAAGAAATATGCCCAATATCTTTTCGAAGATTTCAATTCCCAATAAGGCCATGTTTTGCAATGACTTTTAATAAAGTACAGGGTCAAACGCTTGATTATGTGGGCATCTATTTGCCAAATCCTGTCTTCTTGCACGGTCAACTATATGTTGCTTTTTCTAGAGTTAGAAATGCGAAATCAGTTAAGGTACTTGTTCAAGCAACTAATGAGATTGAAGATAGACAACAGTATACAAAAAATATTGTATACAAAGAAGTTTACAATCTAATAGATAAAGGTATAGTTGCATTACTCATTCTGCATTATGTTACTTGTTGAGTTATATAATTACATACCATAGACTAGCTTGGTTGATGAGTCGAGCAACCCTCTGTTTATTATTCAAATTTATTTATATACAAAATAGAACCTGAAAAACTTAATTCAGCTATTAATCTTTTGAATTCAAATTTGAAGAGAAATGAGGCAATAACCAATACAAATGATTGATGTCACTCCTGAGCTGTATAATTGAACCGTGAGTGTTATACTTAAATCAAAATAAGCTCCAATGCAATCACAGCGCGTAGCACTTCTTGATGAAGTATATGAGCAGTGTTAAATGTTCATTAGCCTCGAATGATCTTGAATTCTTGGTAAGTGATATGCTCTCAATTCATGTTTGTAATTTATTGATTCCTTCATCACATGAAGCTAATTGAATGTGATTTTTTTGAACATATTACAATTTCATGAACACCTGGGGATTATATCATATACAAATTTGCAATTGTCAACCATGAGTAAGGGATATTCATACACAATTCATAACAGTAAATGTATGCAATTTTTTTCTAATAAAAAAAACACAAGGATCACAAAAAACACAGTTGTTAATGATAAGGTCATTGCTTATCTCACCATCGTCATTATGAGGTTGGCATATTTGCATTTTATTTGTCTAATTTTGTTCTGTGAGCAATTATTTGGTTGTGATTTATTATATATCCAATGAGTTTGTTAATTTGATTTCAAAGTTCTTTTTTTGTCTTGAGCTTTTTATGGAAAAATGATACTTGCTGGTAAGAGTTTTATGTTTGTTTTATTTTTGAACTTTGGCTTCATCAAGTATCTAAGTTAATAATTACTGACCTTATTGTAATGTTCACTGATTACCAGCATTTTTCTTCTTATTTGAAAAATTAATTTTAGAACAATAGCTATATCGACTAACCTATAACTAAATGTTGTTAGTCAATGAATAAAAAATGTCGAGATATTAATTCAAATAGTACTAATGTGAATATCGATGTAGGTTGTGCGATATATAGCTTCATAGCTCAAGAATTGACCAAAGGCTTGAGTCAAATGAAAAAGCTGTAAGTATTTTCTAAAATTCTCATGTTATCTGCCTTTTATATTCTTAAAACATTTGTGGAGCACAAAACAATGTGATACATACTTTAGTCTATTTCTTGTGCTGCCCTAATTAATGTGTTAATGAACATTCAAATATACTGAAATTTACATTACGTAAAAAGTAGCCTTTCACTCTAAATATTTACAAGTGTTGTTGTTGTTGCTATTACTGCTACTTTTTTCTCTCTCTTTTTTCAATTTTGTTTATATGATAATATAATCATTTTTGTTTAACAAACTATTAGTTATTCAGATTCTATTGCAAGTGCTCGTACCAATTTGATTTCAGAGTCAGTTAATACTAATTTTTTTTATTTATGCTGATTTTTTTTCTTTTTCTTTTTTATGGAAATGATTATTTTTGTTTTCAATGTTGATAAATTTAAAATTTTTACAATGGCTACGTATCACATGTTTGACATGACAACACTTAATCCATGTCTGAGTTCCATTCTGCTAAAGAATAGATTAACTTACAGATAACAAACAATCTATCAGTATCTATTTGTTGATATGTCTTATCTTTCTTGATAGATTTTAAATTCATGATTTCGTTGCATTTGTATAGTTCAGTTCTAATTAGGTCAAATATTAGTATGGTCTCAATTAGTGTTTTTATACACTATTGTTAATCTACATTTATATTCTCAAATGTATTTGATCATTTCGTATGTTGTTTAGATTATCAGAAGTAAGTTAAGAACAAGCTCTGGTGTGTTTCTAAGTTGCTGCTGTTGGCATAATATGTGCATAACAATTGATATCGTAGAGCTTTGTGGGAACAATGGTGAAGTATGCCATTCAAAGTAAGACCTCTATTCAATATGAAAATTTGTCTAATATTTGGATTAAAGTTCTATTCAATTTTTTCTACTCTATATCCAACATGATTAAATCAAATATTTATTTTTCATACTTAGAGTGCTGCTTTATTTGTTCAAGAAAAAACAAGGCTTCGGTACGCAAAAACAAAGGTTTCCTTTTGGGCCCCTCTATGTGATTTAGTGCCAAGGAGTGGTTATGCCAGAAAAGGGGACTTTTTAGGTTTTATGTTGGAAAATTCATTTTTAACTTCTGTGTCAAAAAGTGAAAGTGCTTTCATTTTCAATTTCTTTATATGATATCTTTCTATTTTTATACGAAAGTAAAATGTTTTTCCAAAATGTAGAAGCAAGACATACACCTAACCTATTTATTCAAATGGATTTTGCTGCACAACTTTCTGTTCATGTATATACATGTCTTTCCTCTCCAACTTCTTCCATTATTATTGGCAGATACTTAGGTTACTATAACTGGTAGATGCTATGCTCTTCATCTCTTGTGTGATTGCAGTTTGCCAAGTGCAGCAAAAACGATGCCTTCAAGTTGTTCCATGTTTAACACTATATTGGCTATGATTATTTTCATCTGCATCCAACTATAATGGTTGTCGTTGGGCTAGCTTTGGCATACTTTAAAGCACTGGTTTGCTAGTGGAATCTTTGATGGTGTTTTCTAAAACCTATTTGATGTGTATTTTTGTTATTGGAATCTAATTTAGTAAATTTGGTAGGAATGGCTGCTAGGAGTTGTTCAATTTCATCTTTTCATGCACCAAATTCTGTTTGAAATATGTTTTGAAGGTTATGTTTGCTAGTTTTATCTTTTGTTAAATCTATCACCTAGAAGCAATAAATGAACTTACCATGGACTTGTGAAAAGTTTGAATTTGATGGCTCAAGTTCTACTATTGAATTATTGCTGGTTGAGGCAGTGTATCTTGGTTGTGTTTCCAACTGCTGCATATGGTTTCTACATACTCAACAAGATAGAAGTAATGAAGCACATAGGATGGTAACAAGATGAAGCAAATATGGTTTCTCAGCGCACAAAAGTTATTTTTTTAAAAAAAATTACCGTTGAATAATTGTTAGTATTTGAACAAGAAATGTAATGCAAATATGTAAATAGTTTTGAAGGAGCAAATAAAAAATTATCGTAATTTATATTGTAATAAAATGTCATATTTTTATCAAATATATAATTTTTACAATAATATGTATTACATTTATTTAATTTTATCTCAACGGGCATCACACCGCGCCTTGCACGATGCACCCTTTCTAGTTCTTAAAATAAGCTTCAATCCTATTCAAAACCATGCATTGTTTTCTTGGTCATTCAACTAGTCAAAATGCTTCATAGTCTATATTTGCTTTAATTCTTCCACATTTAAAAGAAGGGATGATTACCTTAGCACTCCATGAAGTTTGCTATAATTATTAAAAGGCCTCTTGTATTTTGAATAATTACCATTACACCCCCTGTGTATTTAGATCCCTAAAAGTGTAACGTAAACCCCTATTAATCTAAAGGTAAGGGGTCAACTTGTAATGTTTGTTACATTTGCAGGGAGTCTAATTGTAACATACACGAAATGTAATGATAATTATTCAAATTATAATGAATGTTTTGATAATTACAGAAAACCTCATGGTGTTTTGAGTTAATTATCCCTTGAAATAATCTTTCCTGGCATGTAGACTCTGTTAACCATGTCTTTCCTTTTGCTACTTTTATCATCTCATGTCTCTTGATCAGTATGCTCTTTGGATGCTAATCATAAAAAATTTTTAAAATATCTTATAAAATATTTAAGAATTTATAAGAGGACGAATTTTTTAATATTGATTTTTAAAATAAAATCTAACAATTTTATACGCTCCTAAAATTTGTATCCGTGGTGATGTTGTATACATTATCTAGAATATAAAATAAAGAAATTCGAACTGCTTGAAAAGCTTCTATGCATATTTCAGGGCGAAGTTAGGTCAGCCAATAGGTTTGTACTTATTCAAAAAAAAAAAAAAACAAAGGGAAAGGAAAAAAAAAGGACAAAAAAAAAGAAAAAGAGGCGAATAGTGCTGTACTTGTTTCTTTAAATGAAAATTTAGGCAGTGGAAGGGCTACTGCGTTCCTCCCAAATAGACTTTTTCAACTTTGGCACACCTTTTTTTTATTGACGAATTAACTTTAGCCCACCTTGGGCCCCTGTATTCATCGCACTCTTCCACGCGCTCTACTAGCCCTGCGCACAACGCAGGGGCAGGAAGCGGGCAAGTCCGACCCGGGATTGAAAGAGTTGGGCCCGCGCACAGGCCTGACGAGCGCGGCTCCAGCTTTATCTCAAAGTGGTACGCGTCGGGTGAGTTCGTATCGGGTTGAAATAGAGGTGTAATATAAATTTTATCAGCCATAACTCAATCTAACCCAGTGATAACCTGAAAGTACCTAACCCTAACACAACCTATTAAAAATCGAATTGAGTTCGAGTCGACCTGATTTTCAAACTAATTATTTTTTTATAACCGAAAGGGATTGAAATGAAATGTCTGGCCTATAGATTAAAATGAAGGGATTAGTATTAGGATTTTCTTTTGTGATTAGTTATTGCGATTAGCGTTATGATTATTTTGCAAAAGAAAAATATAGAGGTTGCTTACTACTTTAATTTATAATACATCATTACAGTTATTTTAAAATTGTAAGAATTATTTTGTATATATTTTACACAAGGATAATATTTTTCATCACAAGTCAGTATAAGGTACAAAAATTATCTTAATAACTAATGTTTTATTTTCTGTTACTATTCATATAACATCATAATATTCATATAGTTTTATAGTTTTTCTTTATTTTTTATACTTAGTAATTCAGGATAATTTGAGAGAAACTATTTTGAATACTTCATTGTAAGAATTGCAATTGATATCCTAAAGTTATGATTGTGAGTATATAAACTTTATAGTATTAAGTATATCCAACATATAAAAGAAATAATAATTTATTTACTTCATTAAAAATAGATTTTATTTAAATTTGTTCTATATATAATAAAATTTAAATAAGAGAAATTGTCGAAATAAGTAGTTTAAAGTATTTCAAATACCTAACCAATACTTTTATCGTGAGTTGTGACAAAACTTAAGTAAAGATAGTTATATTAAACTATATTTTGCTAAAATGTTCAAGTTATTATTTGGAGATAATACTTTTTTATATATTTGATTTCTGAAAAGGAATATGTTAAAATTAGTTAAATTTTAAGAATTTAAATATTTTTACTTATTTTATAGTTTATGTACTATTTTGTACTAATTATTTTTTTCTTATCAACTATTATTATATCATTTATATTATAAAATTATATCTTTTTAAAAGCTTAAAGTCCAATTACACCAACAATATTTTCACACAAAAAAACTTATTTCAAGTCGTATCGTGTCGATTTAGATAGGTTCAAGTTGTCGTGTCATCCAAAATTAAATTCGAATTGTTCGGGTGACCTGAAACCCAACCCAACCCAATCTATTTTTTTCAAGTTACTATTCGTGTTGACCTTTTTCAACCCGAACCCAAAAATAGGTCAACCCAATCCACTTTTTTCTTGCCGAACTCGTGTCGTGTCAAAAATTGTCACTCCTATTTTTGACTAGGTTTCTGGCACGGGAGCGGTATATATTTAATAATTTTTTAAATTATTAATTTATATATTCCTAATATTAATATGTATGTAGTGTTATATTCTATATTATATAATGTAAAGGCATATTATATTATATTATATTTCTTAATTAAAATAATTAAATTATGTATAACAATTTATTAAATTAAGACTTTCCAGTTCGACTTCAAGATTGAGGTTGTAGTAACATTTCGAGCCTGATTTAGTTAGGTTAAATCGAGCTCAAATTTTTTTCAATTTAAGCTTGATTTGGGGGGGGGGGGG
>JACFYI010002954.1:844693-863142 GCA_014898755.1 Handroanthus guayacan | reverse complement strand
TTTTTTTTTCTCCATTAAACGATGATCAAATTGTGAAGTTTTACTTGGTAATCTGAAATTTGAAATGAATACAACCTTCTGTCGGAAGGGACGAGTTTTGGTCGTTGGCACAGAAACCACCCTGGCATTAAGACCATCTCGCGACAACAAACACTTCTCATTACTTCTTTCATTTTCAGATTTCCTGTTTCTAGAATTGAACGAGTTTATGGTGGTGATTGAAGAAAGTATTCTTAGGAACATAGGGAGACAGCCCGATTTTTCCAAAATCAGGAAGTAGTGTTTGTGATTTTTGAAATATTCTGATTTCAAATTGAATTTCCATTAAAATGCTACTGTTTTTATAATATTTGAAAACTGAAAAAAAATGATTGAGAAGAGAAAGTGAGTGGGATTGTACCATCTTATAAGTTTGCATTTAGTAAAGTCGTACTGTTTTCTGAATTATTCTCTGCGAGATGGATTCTTTTAACATAGTCAAGAGCATAAATTTGCTTTTATGGCACTTGTAACCAGTTGTATATATTTTCACTTCTGATCCATTTCTCTCTACATGCAATCGTTCTCAGTATTTTCCTCAACGTAATTTCACCATTGTTGTTCACTGATCTATCCTCGAGCATGATAGGCCTTGCATTTTTTTAAATACATGCTGAAAATAATGCATGCCTATAGCTAGATGGCCAGGCTTATTTGTAGTCTTGAATCTTGATGTTGTTTCTCTTGCTTTCAGTTATATTTTCTACTTTTTGAGTTTGTCGCACAAGGCTTTTTGTTCATTAAATCCTAATCATATTCCTAAGCATTGAGCAAGGGGATCCTTTTCGTGGTCGACAGGTTTCAATTTTTATAGTTCAGTCTCTGAATCTGGTTAGCTTTCTCTGTTGTTAAAACAGAGCTTTTCATTGGAGAAATTGAGTGGAAAGAAATGCTATATGCTAGCCGCAAGAGAGCTCTCTATTGTGTGGGGTGATAAGCCAGAATATTGGCAATGGATCTGTCTCCCCGAGTCCAGGTAGTTAAAGCCTTCTGCACTCTTTGCTTGTAATTCGTTTATCAACAACAATTCCCTCTCTGATTCTAGTAATTTATAAAGTGGCCCGTGATGCTAACTTGTGATTTTATTTAGGTTCTCTGAGGTAGCAGAGCTTCTTAACGTATGCTTGCTTGAAATATGGGGCAAGATAAATACCATCGTGCTATCTTCCAGCACGAACTATGCAGCTTACCTTGTGTTCACTTGTAGTACAATAACATACGGATTTAAATTCCACCCTGCTAATGGTTCTGTTTCAATCAGTGGCCATGAAAGAGAGAGACGTTCATTTTATTTAGTTCCTAAACAAGAACAATGGCAAATGTATCAGATTGGAGGACAGCTGGAAGACGACGCGGAGAAGGGTACCCAGTATCCCAAGCGGAGGGATGATGGGTGGATGGAAGTTGAGTTAGGAGAGTATTTTGTGAAGGGAGGAGAAGATGGTGATTTGGACGTGAGCCTGTTGATGTTCTCAGATAACTGGAAGAGAGGTATCGTTATTCAAGGAATTGAGATTAGACCAAAGGAATGAAAATAAATTTTTTCACATTATGAATATCTAGTTTGACGAACGCCACTAGGCCCCTGTAAGTATGCTTGATCTTTTTTAATTAATGTTGGTATATTATTATTATTATTATTATTATTAGTGGTAGTAGTGTGATCGTCATGATTGATACATATATATATATATATGTATATATATGTTTGCAACTGAGTTGATGATATTCATGGAATTGAACTTTGGTGTTTGTTGAAAATATGGTTCCCACGCGCTTTGGAAATAAGACGAAAATGTGAGTCCAAATAAATACTTACGAAGTAATTGAGATCAGATAGAAAATCGTGATAACCCGTAACAACACAAGTAGGTTGTGATGCCCCGGGATCTTAGAGCATTCACTCCTAAGTTCGAAACATTACTCAACGACAAGATCATAACAGAAAGATTCATAATATCTCCATTGCATAAATGCCGAAGCTTAACTTAAATAAGAGTGAGAAATTTCAAATTTTCAACTTAACATCCAAAGTATATAGCTAACTAAAATTTGTGACAGGAATATTCTTAACATATTCACTAAAATACCAAAACATTCCATAATTTACACGCCAAAATTTTTCGAAATACAATCTATGATTTACATCATATAAACCAAAAGATACCATCCATCTATTTCTAAGAATCTAATGGGTCCAACTAAACAAAATATATATTCCCAAATACATATATTAAGTCCCAAAAATTTCAATGCAAAGTTCTCAAAACTTCAAACGATTCCAGGAGCTAATTTCCTATAATAGTAGAGTTAAGGGGTGAGTTCACTGACTCAGCAAAAATTATAACTATGACCACGAAAATGGATAGCTCAATTAATTATGCTGAAGGGATTCAAGATATCAATATGGATTGGATAAAGAATAATTGATATCATAATTTCATAATTAATCAGTTAGCCCAAGGGCTTAATCATAACAATCCAATATTCGTAACAATATATTCGATATCATAAAACAATTCGTGAGCTCAAATTTTTAATAATGAATACGAATATCGAAATAATATGGCTGGACTAGTTTTTAGAGGGTCTGCCACCCTTATATTTCCAAAATCAACTTTTTTGCTTATTCCTCCCAACCACCCCTAAGTCGTTATTCATGAGGATATTAAAATCACCTTTGGGTAGTTACTCAAGAGGATATAAATAGACACAGCTACCGTAGCGCAGTCAATCACAAGCCTAAGGGTAATTTCTCCGAAACCTAAGCTTTGAATTACCCAACGGAAGGGAAGCCCATGGTTGAGATCGACAATCATTATCATCCCAATATTTCCCCTTGAAATTCTCAGGGTCCAAAATGCATGCATTAGGTTTCAAAAATTCGGACATAACAATAAAATGATCATTGGATTATTAAACGAGTACTTTGAATATATCGGATATAACAATAAAACTTTTCTTGGATCAACAAACGGATCTATTGAGAATTGGATATAACGATTGGGTCAGATAAATCCGATTTTCTTGGAATTTTGCTTAGGTTCTTCTTTGTCTAATGGTCCAAATCATCAATCATACCAAAATGGAGCATATAAACCAAGAATTATCGGATAAATCGAATAAATGCTCCGTAGCTCATTTTTGTTCAACTAAGATCACAACGAATCACATGGAAACAAAAGAGAAAATGCCATAAATCTTACTTATCAAAATATTAAAATTCCATAACAAATATTTTAGGTGTCCACTTGACTTTATTATGTCCAAATGATCCTTCTTTCATGATCAAGGGTAAGTCCCGTGGGATTATCAATGAAGTCATCAAACTCAAATTAAGATCAATATCATCAACATCAAGATCAACAAATAAATCAAACATTGAAGAAGATCTAGCATGGATCATGGTAAGAAATCAAAGATGGCTATAGAAATAACCCTTACCTCTATTTAGTTTTAGGTTCCAAAGGTTTGGTGGTTCAAGATCCCTAATGCCTCAAAATTAAAACACCTAAAGACACAAAAAATTGCTTAAGGATTTCTCATTCTCCCGTCATAAAACTTACATTAACAAATCTTATAAATATATCACTAAACTTATCCAATGAGATTCTTGTGGAAAGTGAACTTCCTTAGTTTTCCCTTTTTTTGCTTTAAATGTCTTGGAATGATTTTTTTTTTTTTTTTTTAAAAAAAAGGATGGTAGAGGAAGAGATATATTTATGCATATATGTGTGTGCACGTAAATATGCTTGTCGAGCAAAGGTAAGAAGAAAGTAGACGTTACTTGGAGTAAATCCTTGAAGTGAAAAAAACAAATGTGAAGAAGTGTTGGTCGTGAAATATTCTAAAGGATGAAAGAAATTTTGAAGACAAGTCTTGCATTTTATAGAATTGATGTTATTTTTGTGATTAAAACTCAAGCTTGATGGGCAAGTTTTGAGATGTATCCACATGTATGTATATACACATGTTATTTGAACTAGGCCATAATGTTTTTGGCATTAAACAATTAATAATATCCTAAAAAATGAGGGATATCACCATCCAGTAGATTTGTTCTTGGATTTCCTCCTCTTTTTTTTTTTTTGGTTCCTTTGAAAATTTTGAAATTGGACTTTAATTGTTGGACTATAAGCTTGGGCCAAAAATTGGGCAGAAATCGGGGTTTTGAGCCAAGTTTAATTGCAATAAAATTTTTAGTTGGTGAATCGAAACATTTTTATTGCTAGAAAATTTTTGAAGGGTCGAGAGAAAAATCGTTAGTAATTGGTAAAGTTTATATTTGAAAAACGGAGATTTAAAAATATAATTACGGAAAATTTCGGGTATAAGAAAAATTTTTGAATGTGAGAAAATATTTTAATTATAAAAAATTTTTTCGTGATTATAAAAATCGATTTGTTATAAAGATTTCAAATTCACTTAGAAAAAAATTCGGGGTGTCACATTCCCCCCCTCCCAAAAGAATTTTGTCTCCAAATTCATTTCTTTACTTGAGGTATCCTAAAATTCCTAAATTTCCCAAAAGTCGTAAGGTTCACTGGAAGTTCTAATCGATACGCTATTGGGCTTATACGTTTGATAACTTTACAAGCTCTTTATATTTTTGGTCCTTTCTGCCGAAATGGTGGCTACTACCATAGCAGTCTTTGATGTCACCATTCCCAATTCTAGCATCCAGCTTAATTGCTTTTGCAATACAGTATATTACAGTCTGATACAGATATATATTACAGTTTGATACAGATATAGTCTGTCTATTTCTAGGATAAAGTCAAAATTCTAGATTGGTAGTTCAATGAGTGTATTATGAATTCCTGATTTGCTATGTTCACAGGATTGGGAGAATACCTAACACAAGTTCCATGATGCCCTCCTACTGGAATATGTACTTCATAGGGGTTTTTTTATATTTTCAGGAGTCAAACTATTTCATTTTGCATAGTTAATTGAGATGAAAGAATGCGTAGTAGCAGGGTCAGAAATTGCTTTACATATAAAATTTTGGATTAGAACCTTACCCTCCACTACCTAGATAGGGTCCATTTCTTCCTCTACAGTTAGGGCATAAGCTTGGGCTTTAACTTAAAATTCTCCCCCTGTGCCCTGTTGCTGTTGGTTCTGCATTCCAGCACTAGTATTCTTTTGGTTCTGCGGGCAATCTTTTATTGCATGCTATGAACTTTTACAGACCAAGCACTTCCTTTATTTTTTTCAGTATTGGTCCTTAGTGTGCGAAATGCCTCCGCAAAATCCACAATTTCCTTTTCCAGCCACAATTAGGGCCTTGCCCTTACCCTCTACGTTCACTGTATTCCCTATTTTAAGTTTCTTTCCATAGAAACTTTTCTCTTCTTCTTTTTGGTCAGATTTTCTTGACCATTTCCCTTTGCGTTTCGCATCTATCTTCCTGAGTTCTTGAAATTCAGCTTTAAGCTCCATCGCCATTTTCACGGCGCATTCATAATTCGAGGGTCGACCAATGGCTAAACCTCGCTTCAGATCGGGCTTTAAACCTTCTATAAATCTCTTCCTACGTCTCTCTTCGTCTGCTAAAATATGTAGTGCGTATTGAATTAACCGATTGTACTCGGCTACATGCTTGGCCACTATAAGAGTTCTTTGTATCAGACTCATAAACTCCTTTTCTCTCATATCCCTTACTACCTGGGGAATATATTTCTTCAAAAATTCTCTTCTGAACTCTTCCCAAGTTCCTTCTAATTCTTCTCTTTCCCATTTCTATTCCACTATTTTCCACCAATGTCGTGTGGCTTCTTCGAACAGAAGTATGACATACTTTACTTTCTGTGGCTCTGTGTAGTTCAACACTTGAAAAATTTTCTCAATCTCAGACAACCAAAACTTAGCCTTTTGATGATCAGGTTCGCCTTTGAAACTAGGTGGATTAAATCTTAGGAACCTCGTTAACATCTTATCTTCTGCATCCCTCTCCTGTTCAAGGCCCTGATTCTCCTATCGTCGGCCTTGGTTCAGAATTTGTTGCAATGGAGTCATAAGTTGATCTGTTGTGGGCTCGTTTCTAGGAGGGATTCTTGTCGAGGTTCATTTCTTGTGGGAGGTATTGGTTCATGGGGTTCTCGTGATGGTATCGTATTATCCACATTATTTGGAGTTTCTGGTGCTCGCAACTCTTCGAATAACACCTTCCTCTATCTTTTCCGTTTTCTAAGGGGATCGTTATTTGATGCATTGTCACTTGAAGCAATGTTTATCTGAAATTTATAACAATAAACTTTCATTATTAACTTGAGGGCCTTTTATCATTTTTCAAGCTTAAAGGAACAAATAGCAATATTTAAGATATCCAAAGTCAAGAATGCTTCCAATAGCTTCACTGCATTTCTTGCAATACATTCAAATACATTTTGCACTCATATGAGCATATAATCATCTTACAAAAGTTGTCAAAACACAAGATGGCTATCCAACCAAGATTCTATTCTACTACTCTTCCTTTCCATCTTTCTTAGACAAATTTCTACTTGCATAGGCAAAAGTTACAAATTATGTGTCACTACTTATATATCTACACACCACCACCCCATTTTAATCAACCACAACATAAGTAGGATCATCTTTCTTCTCGTCGTTCTCTCACTAACATTGTTGCCATCAATACCTTCTTTATTTGCTTCCCTAATTTCGTCTCCATTTTGATCATTACCAACTTGTGCCTTACCATTATCAATGTTCTCGTAATCCTTATCCAATAAAACATTTTCTCCTGCCGTAATTTGCGTTTTGACCTCGGCCAAAGTTTCCTCCTCCATACTATGTATCGGACTAGGAGATAGTGAGGTCATGACTCGCATTCAGGCTATCATCTTGAGCCTTCGTTCACCTCTATTGCCACCATTTGGCATGATAGAAGTTCCCTCTTCGTGGGTCGGAGTTGTCAGATTAGGAGATGTCACCCCGTTTTGCCTCGTCTTGGGGACTCCTACGAAGAATGTCAGGGACAATCATATAGACTCCTTACTTTCGAAATTTGGGACACACTTTCGCATATAATCTTGGGCTATCCATTCGGTGCCAAATATTGCATTTAGGAGTTGTTTGGGAGTATTCTCAAGCTGAGTTATGATACTTCCAATGACATGGTGAAAATACTCCCGATTGTTGGCCTTGATGTCTGCCTATCATAATCTCCATTGTCTTTCTAGCCCACATGCTATACTCTTGATGCCCTTTGTTCTTCGACCCACATCGATATAAAGATCCAATGAGGTTAGTACTTAAAAAAAATAAGAGAAGGGTAAAATTATAATCATTCTAAATCCAATGAGGTTTGCCTATCCGAGGCTCTGATACCATCTGTAACGCCCCGAGAGCTTAGATCATCCACCGTAGGTTCGAAACGTTTCTTGACGAAAAGGGAACTAACAAAAACCATAATAGAAAAATTTATAACATCTCCATTGCATAAATGCCGAAGCTTAACTTAAATGAGAGCTAGAAATTTCAAAACTTCAACTTAAAATCCAAAGTATACAGCCAACTAAAATCCGCAATAGGGAGATTCATAACATATTCACTAAAATGCCAAAACATCACATAATTTACATGTCAATTTTTTTCAAAATACAATCTATGATTTACATCATGTGAACCAAAAGATGTAACTCATCTATTTCTAAGAATCTAATGAGTCCAACTAAACAAAATATATTTTTTCAAATACATATATCAAGTCTAAAAAATTCCAACGTAAAGTTCTCAAAGTTTCAAACGATCCTAGGAGCTAATTTCCTACAATAGTAGAGTTAAGGGGTGAGTCTACTGACTCAGCAAGAATTATAACTATGACTATGAAAAAGGATAGCTCAATCAATTATGTTGAAGGAATTCAAGATATCAATATGGATTAAACAAAGAATAATTGATATCATGATTTCATAATCAATTAGTTAGCCCAGGGGCTCAATCATAACAATTCGATATTCGTAACAAAACATTCGATATCATGAAACAATTCACGAGCCCAAATTTTTAACAATAAATACGAATATCGAAATAATATGGCTGGACTAGTTTTTTGTGGGTCTGTCATCCTTATATCTTCAAAATTAACTTTTCTCCTTATTCTTCCCAACCACTTGAGTTGTTACTCATGAGTATATTAACACCACCTCTAAGTAGTTACTCAAGAGGATATAAATAAGCATAGCCACTGCAGCGTGATCGATCACGAGCCTAAGGGTAATCCCTTCGAAACCTACCTCTAGGCTCCTTGGAATTGCCCAACAAAAGTGAAATCCCAAGGTTGAGATCGACGATCGTTATCGTCCCAATTTTTTCTCTTGAAGTTCCCAAGGCCCAAAATACGTGCATTAGGTTTAAAAAATTTGGACATAATAATAAAATGACCATTGGATCATTAAACGAGTACTTTGAACATATCAAATATAACAATGAAACTTTTATTGAATTAATAAATGGATACATTGAGAATTGGATATAATAATTGGATCGGATAATCGAACATAGAAAATCAAATTTAATATCAAAACATTTAAGAAAGATAACATAATTAATCGGTAACAATGTCCAATTCAAAATTTATTCAATTCGAATTTTGGATCAAGAAAATAATCATTTTGAAATTTCTAAAATATTGAAAAGAGTTAAAAAAATGGACTTAAAAATAACGATGGAGGTTAAAAATAAAGTTTTGGGACTCTCCCGAGCACGGCCTCACTCAAAAATGAGCGCAGCCGTGCGAAATTGGCCTGAGCCACTACCCCGAGCGCATCCGCGCCACTGTTCATGTGCGGTCGCGTGCGTGAACAGTGATTTTCTTTTTTTTTTTTTCGGACTGCTGTGAATCCATATTTTTCAGTGGTTCTTTTAGAATCATATTTATTGAAATCTAAATTTCAAATTTTAAAATTTTCAAAGTTTATGAAATATTGTTATTCTTGAAATTTTGCTTAGGTTCTTCATTGTCCAATAGTCCAAATCATCAATCATACCAAAATGGAGCAAATAAACCAAGGATTATCGCATAAATCGAATAAATGCTCCATAGGTCATTTTTGTTCAACTAAGATCACAACGAATCACATAGAAACAAAAGAGAAAATGCCATAAATCTTACTTATCAAAATATTAAAATTCCATAACAAATATTTTAGCGTCCACAAGACTTTAGTATGTCCAAATGATCCTTCATTCATGATCAAGAGTAAATCTCATGGGATTATCAATGAAGTCATCAAGCTCAATTTAAGATCAATATTATCAACATTAAGATCAACAAATAAATCAAACATTGAGGAAGATCTAGCATGGATCATGGTAAGAAATCGAAGATGGCTATAGAAATAACCATTACCTCTATTTAGCTTTAGGTTCCAAAGGTTTGGCGGTTCAAGATCCCTAATGCCTTCAAGTAAAAACACCTAAAGACAAAAAATTGCTTAAGGATTTCTCATTCTCCCGCCATAAAATTTACATTAACAAATCTTATAAATCAATCACTAAGCTTACCCAATGAGATTCTTGTGGAGAGTGAACTTTCTTAGTTTTCCCCTTTCTTGCTTTAAATGTCTTGGAATGATTTTTTAAAGAAAAAAAAAAAAAGAGGATGGTATAGGAAGAGATATATTTATGGATACATGTGTGTGCGCATATATAAGCTTGTAGAGCAAAGGTAAGAAGAAAGTAGAGGATACTCGGAGTAAATCCTTGTGGGAAAAAAAAAAAAGAAGTTTGAGGAAGTGTTGGTCGTGAAATTTTCTAAAGGATGAAAGAATTTTTGAAGACAAGTCTTGCATTTTATAAATAGAATTGAGGTTATTTTTGTGATTAAAACTCAAGCTTGATGGGCAAGTTTTGAGGTGTATCCAGTTGTATGTATATACACATATTATCTAAAATAGGCCCTAATGTTTATGGCATTAAACAATTGATGATATCCCAAAAAATGTGGGATATCACCATCCGGCACATTTGTTCTTGGATTTCCTCCTTTTTTTTTTTTTAATTGAAAATTTTGAAATTGGGCTTTAATTGGTGGACTATAAGCTTGGGCCAAAATTTCTAGTCTATTGGGTAGAAATCGGGGTTTTGAGTCAAGTTTAATTGCGATAAAATTTTCGGTTGATGAATCAAAATATTATTGTTGCTAGAAAATTTTTGGAAGGTCGAGAGAAAAATCGTTAGTAATTGGTAAAGTTTATGTTTGAAAAACAGAGATTTAAAAATATAATTAAGAAAATTTCGGGTACAAGAAAATATTTTTTGAATGTGAGAAAATATTTTAATTATAAAATTTTTTTTTGTGATTATAAAAATAGATTTGTCATAAAGATTTAAAATTCACTTAAAGAAAAATTCGGGGTGTCACACAAGCCCCCTCAAATAAGATGTTATAATTGTAATTATCCATAAGTTCGGAGAATTGTAGTTGTAATTAAGTGTCACACTGAACTAGCAATAGGGGTGTGTAATAGTAGCTATTCAAATTTTGTGGGGGTTTTTTGGCAATTATGCTAAAGTTTAGGATGTGTAGTGGTAATTGTCCTCTTTTTTAGTTTACATCATTAGTTAACCGTCTTACTAACTTGTAAACAAAAATGGAGTAAACAAAAATTGAACTATGATCTTTTCAATTTTATATCAGTATCATATTCGCCATCCATTAAAATAAATAAAATTTAAATGAATCAAGATACAAATACTTAAAAGGAATCGAGTCATAAAACAGGAACGATGAGTCTACTATGCCTATATTGGGGTTAATATACCCCACTCAAAATAAGTTTACAAGAGTCAAGAAATACACATGAACACAAATAACATTCTGGAGTTGTCACCAGCATTCATCATGATAAAATTATGAAAAATTAAAATTCAAGACTTAAAGTCATCAAGCATAACAAAATATCAATCGTGATGTTCTTTAAATTTTGCATGAGGCTAGTCTATTTCATTTTTTTTTTATTTTCTTGCGTTAGGGGACTATTTTTGCAATGATGCTCTAATTGTTCTGCTTGTTATTTTGTCTTTTGGTTTTTCTTTTTCGTTTTTTTGAAAGTTTTCATAAAACATGAGCATGTTAAATTCATCAATTTTATAAGATCTATTATATATTTAAACATTATCAATTCAAACAAACGGGCATGATACGGCGCCTCGCATATGTGCTCCTTACTAGTATATTATATTATTGAAAAGATTTTTTTTAATCATAAATGAACCCTTATTTTAATACTGTGATTGATGTTATTTATTAATATTGTTTGTTAAAATAACGATGATACTACCCTTCCATAAATATTTTTATACATCAAAGTAGAGTCTTAGAGGTGGCAATTTCTGACAAGACATTGTACCCCAAAACAAATTTGACACCGAAAAAATGAGTTGGGTCGATCCATTTTGGGTTTGAGTTCAACAAGATCGACATGAATAATAATCTGAAAAAATTGGGTTGGGTTTCGAGCTACACGGACAACCTGAAGTTTGTTTTCAGGTGACACGACAACTCGAACTCACCTAAATCGACATGAATAAATTATTATTATTTTTTATTTGGGTGAAAACTTTGTTGGTGTAATTGAAATTTAAATGTTTAAAAAAATATATAATTTTTACAATATAAAAGATATAATAATGGCTGATGGAAAAAATAATGAGTATAAAATAATATAAGAATTATAAAATAAGTAAAAATATTTAAATTCTCAAAATTTAAATAATTTTAACTTATTCTTTGTTTGGAATCAAATAAATGAAAAACTATTATATCTAAATGATAATTTGAACATTTTAGCAAAACATAATTTAGTGGAAACTAATTCGAATAATTTTACATGCCATCTTTACTTAAATTTTGTCACGACTTACGACAAAAATATTGGATATGCGTTTGAAATAATTTAAATTAACTATTTCTTTTTTTTTATAATTTCTGTTCTTTAAATTTTATTATATATTGAACAAATTTAATAAATCTATTTTGAATAAAATAAATTAATTATTATTTCTTTTCTATGTTGTATGTACTTAATATCATAAAGTAGATGGACGATTACAACTTTGGAGAATTAACTTCAATTACTACAACTCAAGTATTCACAATAGTTTCTCTCAAATTATCCTAATTTAATAAACATAAAAAATGAAGAAAAAATTATAAAACTATATGAATATTATAATATTATATCAAAAGTTATCGCAAATGAAACATTAATTACTAAAATAATTTTTGCACTTTATACTGTCTTGTTATGAAAAACACTATTGTCATATAAAATATACATGAAATAGTTCTTGCTAATTCTAAAATAATTGTAATGATCTGCTATAAATTAAAGTAGGAAGTAAAAAACATACATATTTAAAATTTGCAAAATAATTCTAATGTTAATCACAATAAATAGTTACAAAAGAAAATCCCAATGCTAATTCTTTTGTTTTAATCTATAGATAGGGCATCCCGCCTTAACCTCATTCAATTTTTTATTTTTTATTTTTTATTTTTTTTTTTGAAAAAAGTTCACAACTTTAGAAATTAGGTCAACTTGAAACTCGACGAAATTTTCATTAGACTGTGTTAGGGTTGGGCAATTTTTAGGTTTTTATCGAGTTGGATTGGGCTAGGATTGACAAAATTTATGTTATATTCCTACATCAACCCGACACACATGAATTACCACCTCTATAGAGCCTCTACCAAAGAAGATTTCCATAAATATTTTTATACATCAAAGCGCTCCCCAAATCACACCAGAACAGAGCATTTGGCGATACGTTTGACATTTCAACAGAGCTTTTTCATTACAATAATATTTTAGTGAAATTGGATGATCTCAACGCATTAAAGTAAAGTGTAATGGAAATCAAAACTCAGCAATTAAACCATACATTACATGACATTAATCATCTCCAAGATCAAACTTATGCCAAGAAGAATTTGAATTAGAGATATAAAAAAAAAAAAAAAAAATACATTCAAGCTTGAACAACAAAGTGAGATCCAACTCCTTGAATATTCAAGAACGGATTCGGTCCTCTTGACCATCATCTGACATGAATGTAAATACTCCACAAGCACTTGAATTTTTTAAACTTTATTCCAAAACATGAATTAAGAAACCAATTTCTTTTTCAAGAAAAAATTACTCAAGGCCAAACACCTCCAATTGGTAGATCAAATTTTGATCTTCCAATTTTCTTCAATGGATTCACATCAACGACTAAGCTAAGGTGTCTCGAAGGTATAACCACACACCCATAAGGCCAATCACCAAATTAAAACACTCAAAGCTAAATTAGGTGGTTGAACAAAAAAGAAGAAGAGATGGTGAAGATAAGATGGCTTAGAAAAGATGATAGATATTTTGAAGGGGAAATGGAAGGCTCAAAATTTTGACCAACATCCCCCCAATTTTTCAGCCACGTGGCCTTTACATGCCACATGGTAAGATGTGGTGGAAGGTTCTAGTGATAGAAGGTTTTAGGTTCCCACTTTCACAGCTTCCATACATCCACCTTTTGTCTATTGGTTCATCTAATATACACATGGCATTTAATTTTTTTTTAATCAAATGTTAGTTAAATCAAAATAAAATGCTATTATTAATTGGATTGTTCCAAAGTGGGCCTTCTTCTAAAATGTACTTACATGGGATTTATACTTAATTTAATTGGCCGAATTAAATTAACCAATTAACTTAATTAGCCGAATTAAATTATCTCATTAATTCAAGTGGGTCAACTTAACCCATCATGCTAACTTTGACCTCAATTACCAATTAAATTAACTTTTTAATTTAATTGACTTAATTAATTCTCATTAAAATTGAATCTTCACCTATATAAATTTTTAGCTTTCTAATTAATTAAATAAATAATTAATTTAGAGATTAATTTAACACATTAAATTGGTTATTAATTTAACTTCTTAAACTAATCTCGCTAGTTTGACTAATCAAATTAGTAAGTTATATCTTCTTCTACTTTATTTAATGCTTTAGATAATCTCAAAAAAATTTCTAGTGATGATGAGAGACTTTTGGTGTGACCTTTTCGGTTCACCAATTAATTAGACATGAGCCAAGAACCATTTGCGATTTAATTGACGAATACTAAGTATTTCGATTAATTGAATTCTTTTAATTAACTACTTTTATATTAATCTTTATTAATCTTATGAGTACCCAATCTCCATAAACAATGTTCTAGCTTCAAATCATGGAGCCTAACCAATTGGATAAATTAATTTAACTGAATCCATCCACTTAAGAGTACCATGCAAATACGCTCTTTCCATTTTTTATCTCCCGATTGTGATTTAGGATTAAGATATTTATTGGTTCTCTACTAATCTTAACAACTATGATTCTATTCTTAATGATCAGTTCATTTGATCTTATCTTTAGAAACACTTTTTCAAATTGTCAATTTACCATGCGCAAGGACTCTGGGAATCGAGCATCATAAAAAAATGGGAGATTAACTCATTTTACGAGATGAGCAAATCCATTCTTTATTAGAACTCATATACTTTCATGTCATAAGTCGAATAAGCCCAATTAACTCCTTATATGACTTATTACAAAGTCAAGTTATTTATTAAATCTTAAACACTTATATGTAGGGTAACTATGGAATCTCAAGTCGAAGAACTAATTACATGCACTACCATAAGTTAGAGAAAATTTAAGCCGACAAGCTACCATGGTTATCTTATATATGGATTTTTCAAATCGAGTCTTCAATGAACTTATTCTCGAACCAGCACTCACTAACATGCATAAAAATCACTACGTTGTTTGCTTATGAAACGAGGGAATTTCTAACTCCTTGGTGTATGCATCATTAATGTAGGTCTGTTCGAATCTAAGACGTCTTCGTATTGTAGATTTTGTGACTTGAAATATTTTAATATCACGATCATAGAGACTTATTTCATGATTACTACCATATGCATAACCGAGTCCCATAGTTTATTGTGATCTAGATGATTTCATCCAAGTGTATTCGTAAAAATAATAATCTGCACAAGATGAAGATGGCCATTCATGAACATTTAGCACCTACATCCGAAACAGGTCATCCTCATTAACCCAATTAATAAACAAATGTAACAAGATGAGAAATAACCTGAAGAAACTTTTTTCTTCTCTCAAGCTTTAGTTTTTCTTCCTCCAATATATTCAACCGACGAAGTAGCTTAATTAGGAATAATCGTTTTTGATCTTGCACACATATTGGAGTATTTTCCCATTTGCAAATTTACCGTTTTGAAACTGAAGTTGCGAAATTTTTCTGAACATGGGATGTAGTCTACAAATTCAAAAAATATGGGACTATTTTTGTAGACTCTCCCATCCTATGGGACTAAATTTGCTATATTTTCAATTAACAAATAGCTGCATGCTTCAGGTTCACCTGTGTGCCCTCCATAGTTTTAGACAGAAAATTCATTTTGGGACTACAGTTGCAAATTTTTTCTAAAAACGGGATATAATTTGCAAATATGAAAAGTTTGAGATTATACTTGCAGACTCCCCATCGACCTGTTAGATCAAAATTGCAATTCTAATTGCCCGTCGTCATGAGAATGATTTGTGTAATATAACTCATTAATTCATTACCATAAACGTATAAATAGCTCAATAATTATAATAGCGATAATTTATACAAAATTCATATTACTATTGAGCTTGTCAAACATTATCATGCATGTTTGCAAAACATGAAACTATATTTACATATGCTAATGCTACTAATGCATACAATTTTGACATTGTCAACTATGACTCATCATTCATAATATTTTTGCTTGAAATGTGTGGATCGGAATAACCATGATAGTATTAATTAATCCTGTATAGTCTCTTTCTTTTCGGTGTTTTTTTCTTTTTTTTTTTAAAAAAAAATTCTAGGGAAATATTGGCACGATTCTCCTTTTATTTCTTCTCAATCTAAAATCTTGACCATTTTATTCTTAACAGATTATATGCCCTTCATAAATTGCGAGTAATGGATAGGCATGAGATTGGGTTCGCGTAAATTCGTGACAGGTTTGGATCAACTAAACACGTTATTAGGAGTCCAAGGTCTTACTCATAACGATCTGATCGGGTTTGGACAGGTCCTATGTTTGAGTAAAATCCGTCCTTAACCTAGCCAATTACTATATATTATACATATAAATTATGGTTTACCACTATATTATTTGTAATTATGGCATAGGTCGTGTTTGGAAAACTTTCAATTATATTAATAAACATTTCGATTGTCTAAAAGATGCCAGCTTAATTGCCAAAAAAGAGAGAGAAACAAAAATTTAAAAAGAAATAAAAAAGATAATCAATTCTAACGGGTTAAATTTGTGGGAGTTGGATTCTGAGGTAGGATCAGGATCAAAATAGGAGCATGCGGGCACGTGTCTTGTCTATTTCAGACCCATATCGTTGCCATCCGGTCTATGCCTACCTATGAAAGTAGTATATATATTCTTAAGTATTTACTGTAAAACTATCCCTTGTTTTTGTTCTTAAGTGCTAAGTTTAGTTCGGAAGTTGACAAGTTGTCTTATAGATCTGAATATGGATATATGAAAGCTTAGCAGCTAAGGCTTTTTCAAGAGTTTTACTTAATTGCTAAAGCTGTCCCCCATTCCAAGTAATCACCAATTCAAAACGCACATGAACAGTGGCAATTCTAAAAATACAAGCCATTGAGCTTAAACATTAATTATTAATAAATATAAAAATTATTATTGAACAACTTAAAGTACTTTACTCAATATTTATTATTATTATTATTATTTTTACAATTATCCTTTATGATCTTTCATATTCCGAAACCGTCTCATAATGCTCTCGTTGACAATGCTACTAAATACTTCTCTCTCATATAAATCATCCATTCAGTTTCAAATTAACAATCTTCATCGCTAAAAATGCTCGATCAATAGTTATAGTAGTCACGAACAAATTCAAGTTTAGTTTAATAAGCAAAAATATGGAAGGGTATTCAACTTCGTTCTTTTTCTCTATAACTTTTCTACAAAATTGATAGTTTCATCATTTTCAAAAACTTGCGACTTGACTGCATATTATGTAAATGTTTAATTTACAGATCAAGTACCAAATGATCTAGAGAACTTTGATGAATAAAATTCAATCACTCAAATCAACTTCTGTGCATCAGTGTAGAGTGTGTATCTACGTACATAAAAATTATAATGTATCTTGAAAATCAACAAAAGTTAAAAAAAAAAAAAAGTGAGATAAAAGATAATGCAAGCGTCACCGAACTATTCAACCTAAATTTATATATAATATAGTTATTATGAAAGAAGAAAAAAATAATAATTGAAAGGTGGACTCACCCTTGCTTATGGGATTTATTCAAAAGCACAAGAAAATGAATCCTTTTTTTTTTTTTTTTTATGTTATTATGACCTAAGTAGAAAAAGATAAGGATTGGATCAACTATGATTATATAACTCACATTCAACTATTATAAAGTCATATATTTTTACGTGATTTAGAGATCAAATAAACACATTAAGCTATTAAAAGTTGTAAATATATTTTCGTCACTTTCATAACACTTTTAAAACACGGTATACCAAAATTGATAGTTTTTATAATATTTTTGGATGAAAATGAATATGAAAAAATTAATATTTTTCAATTCTCATGAAAGATAAAAAAATAAATGTTAAAGCAAAAGTACTTAGATCCAAATTTTATACCCTTAATACTTTATTTACATTGATTGATAAATATTAGTTGATTAAGAGTAATTACCTTAATACCCTTGATATTAATTTCAAAAACAAAAATTAGAACCCCAAGTTCAATGGCAGAAAAATCAAATTTGAAGAAATATGATTTCATCTATTTCTGTTTCTCAAGAACCCAACTTCTGTTCCTTCTCTCTAATCGAGCAAGAGCTTTGTTTTCCAGTTATAAAGATAATTTCTCCATTATGCCCTTTTCAATATTAATAAAACCCAAAAAAAAAAGAAAAGAAAGAGAAAATGATGAGAACTACCAGAGAAGGATCAGAAGTTGAAGATATAACAACCCCAATTGCTGGACGATATTCTCCAGTCACAAACAAGGCGGAGGAGAGATGATAACAAAACTTCAAGAAAATAGTAAAAGCAGAACCCATTTTTGACAAATGCATATAAATGAAAAGGTCAACTCAATCGTTTCAATAAAGGCAAATTTTTGATGGAACAAAGATGGTGGGAAAAAAAGATAAGGAAAAGAAAAGAAAAGAAAAAAAGAAACTTAAAAAAAATTCTGTCTTCTTGTATTCCAGTTGCGGTGGCTTACTATGATCGAAAATAGTCACCGTCGTTGGAGTCTTCACGGTCGTTATTGCCTTGTCGCAGTTGCCGACATCTT
>JACFYI010002954.1:823866-839360 GCA_014898755.1 Handroanthus guayacan | reverse complement strand
GATAAAGCTGTCAGCCCAAGATGCTCAGCCCAGGACAAGCTCCCAAGCCCATCCTGCAAAACCTCTTTCTTTTGGATAAGAAAAAAGGCATTAGTGGGCTGGTTACAGAGTTAGGTATGGAGAAAAGAAGATAAGGGGATCATGGAGAGGTGGTTGAGAAAAAAGTAGGGGTAACTCCCACTTTTCTTAATTTAAATATTGGGAGAAAATTCAAAAAGAACACACGAGTGAAGCAAGGGAAACCAGCGAAATAAACCATACACATCATTGGGGTTAATAAATCCCACTCAAAATAAGTTTACAAAAAAGCACACAAAAAAATATAAATAATATTCTGGAGCTGACACTGGCACTTATCATAATGAAATTATGAAAGATTAAAATTCAAGACTTCAAGCATAATAAAAAATTATGGTGATCATGATCATGGTGTTCTTTAAATTTTTCATTATGTTAGTCTATTTGAAAAAAAAATATTTTCCTGCATTAGGCGCTATTGTTGCAATGACCAATGATGTTCTAATTGTTCTGCTTGTTACTTTGTATTTTGATTTTCCTTTTTTGTTTTTGGAAAGTTTTCATAAAACATGAACATATAAATTCATCAAATTTATAAGATCTATTATATATTTAAATATTATCAATTCACACCAACGGCCATAACATCGCAAGCGTGGTGTGCTCCTTACTAGTATATTGAAAATATAAAATTATTTGTCATAAATGAGTCATCATTTTAATATGTAATTGATGTTATTTATTAATATTTTTTGTTAAAATAATGATGATACTGCTTTTCTATTCAATTTGAACATAAATTCTTTATTCCTATGTGTGTCCTTATAGGTGTTGCGATGGCATTATGATCGATAGTTATAAATTTTTATTGTCTTTACTCATTTACTTGGTGAAAAAGTCTTTAATTTAATATTATTTGTCTCAATAAAAGATATACATGCACTAAATTTAATTTTATATATATACATATTACTTTTAATTAAATCATTTTGATTCGTGCATAGCAAGGAGTACATGTACACTTGTTACAATGTATGTGTAAAATTAGAAATGGCAGAACGGGTTCAACTCATAAAGTTGACCCTTTTAACCTTCCAAAATTGACATACTGGTCGGTTATTTCCAACCCCTTTTGAAGTTGGGTTAATTAAACCGTGGGTTGTGGTTGCCAATCTATGACGGGGCGGTTGACTTGTCGAGTTGGCCTATTTTTTAAATTTTTTAAAAAAATTTATAAGAATTAATATTAGTGTGTATCATGTGTCTCTGTGTGTGTAGAATATCATTTAGTATATCCAATCCATAATAATTAACTTAATTTTGTTAACTTTAACTTATGGTGATTTAGGTTTTGTAGAGGTGAAAGAAAAAAGTAGAATGCCGGTTTAGAGGGTTCTTTTTTTTTTTTGGGAATATATCTGATAATATTTTTCACCTACATTTTCAATTATTCTCGCAATTATGATTTATGTGGAATGAATGATAATAAGGAAAAAAATAAAAAGAAAATTAAAAAAACACATGACCTATCAACTCGTGGGCTAACTTGTCACGGGCTAACCTACCCTGTTTAAAGCTAGTGCATGACAGGGCAAGGCGAGTTGCCCGTTTTGCCATCTTTAATGTTAAGACATCCTTTCCTTTTTATAAGATATCAAAATGTCTCCCTTTTTGATAAATTTATAAAAAGGTCTCCTTGTTCTTCTTCTTTTGACCTTTATATCACATTTTTCTTCTTCTTTCCTTATTTATTTATTTATTGTGACTATTCAAAATTAAGATGATTGATTATGTTTCAATCCAGGATGGCAGGTGGATCTAATTGGTATCTTGGGCAATGAATCCATGTTGGACTGACGTGCCTCGCATACTAAAACAACTTTTAGGAATCCAAAAGCTCGGCTATCAGCTTTTTCAAGTACTTCTGAAATCGCATTTCTGCTTTTCCTTTGGCTTTCCGCTTCTTAGTAGTATTTCTGCTTTCATGTATGCTATGTCTTTTTCTAGTTTAGGTAAACTTATAACGAGGAAGCTTTTGGCTTCAGCAATTAAGTATAGGTCTTGAGGATCCCTTCGCTGCTAAGCTTTCATCTATATTCAAAGCTATGAGACAACTTCTCCCAACTAAACTTAGCACTTAAGAGAACCAATGCCGAATATAGCACATTTATATATTATTCTATGAAGAATAAAAAGAAAAGGATATTTTAAGTATTACGTATATTAAGAATATATAAAGCACTCTCGTTAGTAGGATGGTAATACACGAGACGAATTTGGCAAGTGTAAGGTCTTGTCTTGCCTGCTCCTATTTGGACCTGTAACCCGCCCCACCCTGAACAGAGCTCGACCCTAGAAATTTTAACCTACTAGAGCCAGTTATCTTTTATTATTTCTATGTATTCTATTTTTTTTAGAAAATTAATTAAACTTTCATTTGTAGATATTTGAATTGTTCCCTAATATGATTGATTTCATTTTTTTTTTCCAAACACAAACTCTGTTGGATATTTTAATAAAATAATTTATCATCCCACATAGAGTTTTGAAGGAAACACTAACCGATTTTTATTGTATTATTAAAATGAGAAAATAGTAAGTTATATATATATATATATTTCATAACCAGGGGGCGAGGAGTGGTTCGTACTAGGTTCGAGGATTACCTGGATTCAGTTGGGTCTTTGAAAATAGGACCATGGCCAACTCCGGTCTACCCAGATCCATTCCCATATATATTTATTCATTATTCATGATTATGAAGAATAATTTATTAAAAATAGAATGGAAAAAAATTTTAGACTGAGAAGATGTAGATAAGAATTTGCTTTCAATATTTCTCTAGAAAATATGATGTCAAACAATAAAACAAAAAGAAAAGAAAGAGACATATAGTATTAAAAAATAACACCATGATTGCTTGCATCTACACATTTCGAGCAAAAATATTATCAACAGTAAGACGTAATTGACAAAGTCAAAATTTTATCATTTGTAGCACATATGGATATAGTTTTTTATTTTGCAAACATTATAAATTAGTGATAGGAATTTTCTGTGAATTATTACTATTATAATTATTGAGCTATTAACACGTGTAAAAACTAATGAATTAATGAATTACAATAATCAAACGCATTCATAATCTCTTATAGCATTTATAACATATTTTTGAAACTTATAAATTGTTAAATATTATTTAATTTATAAATAAATTATTGGATTGTTAAAGTAAGATGTAAGAGCTTATAATTATGTTTGTAATGCCAATTCTTTTACATTACAAGAAAACGACCTTTCACTAATGAAAAACTTATATACAAATTTAAGAATTCATCACAAATTGCTTTGTTATAAATTCATTAGTATTGAAGTTCGTTGTAAGACTAACTTTTGTGAAGGAATATTTTTCCATCACCAACTAAAAAATTGTTATAGAAATTAATTATAAGTTAGTCACAAGCGCCATTATTCATATATATTTTGCTCATTTCTTTAATCTGTTAGCGATTCGTCATAAATTGGTTATAAATATGGTCTATTTTTAATGAAATCTTATTCGTCATAAATTCTCTATTAGTGAAGGCCGTTTTTCTTGTAGTGTTAATTTAGATGGTTGAAGTTAAATGAGCATTTCAATAATTTAAAAATAAGTTATGAACTCCCTAATTTATCTGGAAAAACTTATATGATCTTAATATGTCATTTTGGGATCTTATAAATTTTTTTAAAAAATAACATCAAATATTTTTTAACATCTTATAAGTTTTTGAGCATCCCACAAATGTTTTAGACAGCTTTTAAACTCACCCAAATACCCCTATATACACGTACGAATATTAATAACCAATCAAAAATAAAGTGCTATTAATAATAGATAAATAATCCACATGGGAAATGAATCTTTTTCTTTAACCTTTATCATGACTTTCTTTATTCACAAAAAGTTCGAGCTTCTCTATAACTAAAATGAAAAAGAGAAAAAAAAAAAAAAGAAAAGAAAAGAATAAAAGGGAAAATGAAGATAAGATGCTCATAGAATATTATTTATTGCATATTTGCATTAAAGCACTGCCTTCGTCCCTAAGCTTTCCTCCATACATATCTCATGAAATAAAATATATATATATATATATATATAAATAAATGAATATTCCAAATATTCTATTCTATTTTCCTGACATTAAAAAAAAAAAAAAATCTTCAGCTAATGACTTAAGTTTCTCTAATTTGTGAATTATTTATTAAGTTGTTACGTGCGAAAACGAAAAAAGTCAAATTATTATTTTGGAATTAATAATTTAATTTATAGAAATTAAAGTAACGAAAGAGTGTCCAACTTCATTCTTTGGCTGAAAAGGGTAGAAAAGGAATTTCCCGGTCCGTCTCTGGCAAGAGGACATATGCTCCATGCCAATTTCCAATATCCTTTGCATATTTGCCTTTTTGCATGCAAAGCACCTGTATTTTCAGGTGATATTTCTCAAATTATTTCATTAAATTTTATAAATTAATAGGCTCTTAATCAAAAAATTTATTTTCTTGCGCTTATGAGATTTATTCAAAACAAACGAAAGTGAATTTTTTGTTACAGGTTAATTATAATATATAACTCACATCCATTATTAGAAAGTCATATTCTTAATGTAATATAAAAATGAAATGAATACATTAAATTATTAAGAAAACTTTAGAGTATTGCGAAAATTAAATTCATATTCATATTACCCTTACAAAATTTTAACACACGGTATGTCAAAATTCATAATTCTGATAATCTTTTTGGATGAATGAATTAGAAATAATATTTTCCAATTCTCATAAAAGATAAAAAAATAAAAATGTTAAGACAAAAATAATTAAATCCACACTTACCTTTAAACTCCTTAAATGACAAAGTCAAAGTTATTATAACTCTTTACTTTTAAAAACAAAAATATTAATTTAAAAAAAAAAAATGCATGTGAAGGAACACTTCTTCCACATAATTTAAACTGGTTATCAGATCCAACCGTCATTAATTTTGGGATAAAAAACAGAAAAACGGATACACATCATACTGGCCTCGTCCCTATATATAGAGCTGGCCCCGTTCCCTAATACGAAGATATTTTGTTTAAACGTTTCAACAAACATTCAGAGAGAGAGAGACAGAGATGGCGGTTGAGAGTTGCGGTGACATCCACACGCTTCCAGAAGATTGCATAGCCAATGCGCTGTCACTCACCAGCCCTAAGGATGCCTGCCGGATGTCCGCCGTCGCCTCCACATTCCGTTCCGCCTCCCAATCTGACACCGTTTGGGATCGGTTTTTGCCTTCTGATTATCGCGAAATCATTTCCCGTGCAGAGGGTAGACCGGATTTGTTGCTAGGTAAATTCCGTTCTAAGAAGGACCTCTATCTCCATTTATGCGATAATCCAATTCTCATCGACGATGGCCACAAGGTATATTAATTTGCTTTCCATTTTTTTTTTATTATTCACATTGAGAATTTTTTTTTTTTTTTTTTTTGGTCTTAGTTTCTGGTTTGTTTCGTAGACATAAAAATAATTTTGTTTCATCTGGTTGGAGTTGGTAGCGTTGATTCCATGATTATTTGCAATTTGGCCATTCAAATGGGCTTTTGTTGCGCCCTGGAATGTGCATTGGTTTTAGCAGGCGTCTCAACCTTTTGACAAAAAAGAGGGCTGCCTAGGGCCGCCGAAATTCGGTGGCATCACATACACACACAGAGACACAAGACTGATTCCTAAAAAGCTTATTTTTCCAGATATTTTGAGCTAAAAAATAAAAATAAAAATAGGAATAGGCCTTTTTTAATATATTACGGCCTAACAAAAATCAGGTAACAAGGTCTTTAAATTTTAAGGCTTTTTGAATTTTAAAAATTTTAGAATATTTTATTAAATAAGTCTGTTAACCTCTATTCATAATTGACTATTCATCTCAGTTTATTAATAGGTACCATTCTTCTTTATTTTTTATTTTTTTTCATTTTTTTTCTCTTTTGGCAACAACAACTTTTTTTTTTTTTTGTCTAAATTTCAATTTTTTCTAAATTCCAATAAAGATGATTGATTATTCATCTTCTTAAAAGTTTATTTCTTTAAGTTCTTAAAATTTTCCTTTGTTTCTATTTTTTTTTAAAATTGATTCATGATTGTGGTTTTAGTGAATGTTCAAAATATGTGACTATGTATAACTACTTTGCATTTTGTTGTCTTAAATATGAGAAATGAAGAAACAGAAGAGACAGATAAATCATATTATTTGTTTTATGTGTTTGCAGTTTGTAGATTCTATATACCTTTTGTTATCACATAAAAAGGTTAACAATCTCATTTGAATTTTTGTTAAAAAAATTTACAGTAAGGCTCCCTTTTCTATTTCGCCTAGGGTCTCTAAATTGGTTGAGCTGTCCCTGGGATTTAGCCTCATCATAATCGTGATGGTTTCTTTTCACTATGATCAAGTTTTGAAATTGTAATCAATAATCTGAAATGTTTACCAACGTTCTCTACGAAGAGACGTTTTTTGGTCGTTTGCATTAAGACCACCAAAAAAGAAAGAAAAGGAGAAGAAAAGGTTTTGATTGTCTGTAGGTGTTTCATTGGAACAATGAACACCTTTAATTGTTTCGGTCTTCATTTTCAGATTCATGTTTCTGAAAATTGACCAACTCAGTGGTGTTTGTTTGGAGAAAATATCTTCGAGAAATGGAGAAACAGCGCGGTCTTAGAACAAGGAGTGGTTTCTGTGATTATTAAACTGAGTAACCTTTGTACCGTTCCCAAAATTAGTGTTCTGATTTCATATTGAATTTCCATCAAATTGCTTATGATGTTACCCTGGTTTTAATTGAAGAAATGATTGAGAAAAGAATGCGAGCAGGACGGTACCATCTTATAAGATTTTGCATATTGATCAAGTTGTACTGTGTTGTTGGTTTCTTTCTTTTTTTTTTTTTTTTTTTTTTTTTTTTTTGAATTATTAATAATTCTTGATAAGGTGGATTCCCTTAACGTTGCCAATATTTAGTGAACTTTTTAGCAACTTCTGTATAATTGATCCATTTGTTTTGCAACTTACATGCAATTGTTGTCATTATTTTCCTCGCTATAATTTGACCATTGTTGTTCACTGATCAATCCTTGAGCATGATAGGCCTTGCATATTTTAATGCGAGGCTGAAAATACTGCATGCCCTATAGCTAGCTAGCCACGCTCCAATCTAGGCTTATATGTACTCTTGGTGTTGTTTCTCTTACTTAAGTTTATATCATCTCTTTTGAGATTGTCGCATGAGGCTTTTCGTCCAGTAAATCCTATCAAATGCCTAAGCCTTTCTTGAGCCTTTGCGTTGTCATGGTTTCAATCATTATAGTTCAGTCTCTGATCTGATTAGCTTTCTCTATTGCTAAATAGAGCTTTTCGTTGGAGAAATTGAGTGGGAAAAAATGCTACATGCTAGCCGCAAGAGAGCTCTTTATTGTGTGGGGCGACACTCCCCAATATTGGCAATGGATTTCTCTTTCTGAGTCCAGGTAGTTGAGCCTCCTGCACCCTTTCCTTGTAATTTGTTTAGAAACAACAACACCATTTTCGTTCTTTTAATTTGTCAAGTGGCCTGTGATGGTAACTTGTTATTTTGTTTAGGTTCCCTGAGGTAGCAGAACTTCCTCTTCCTAAGTCCAGGTAGTTAAAGCTACCTGCAACCTTTGCTTGTAATCTGTCTAGAAACAGCAATTCCTTTCTTCGCTCTTGAAATTTGTCTAGAAGCTGTCGATGCTAACTTGTTACTTTTGTTTAGGTTCTCTGAGGTAGCAGAGCTTATTAGTGTATGCTGGCTTGAAATACGGGGCAAGATAAGTACAGACATGTTATCTCCCAGCACGAATTATGCAGCGTACCTTGTCTTTGCTTGCAAGTCAAGAGGAGCCTACGGATTTGATTTCCAACCTGCTGAGGGTTCTGTTTCAGTCAATGGGCATGAAAGTGAAAATCGTTCAATTTGTTTAGATCCAGAAGGAGAACGAAGGCAAAGGTATCAGATCGTACCAAGGCACATGGGGTTGTTCTACCATCGAGTAGCTTTCGTACAAAGACAGCACCGGGAGAATGCAGCTATGGATCAGAATACCCAGTACCCCAAAAAGAGGGATGATGGATGGATGGAAGTTGAGTTAGGAGAGCACTTCGTGAAGGAAGGAGAGGATGGTGATTTGGAGATGAGCCTGATGGAGGTGAAAGGTGGCAACTGGAAGAGTGGCATCATCATTCAAGGAATTGAGATCAGACCCAAAGAACAGTGTAAATAAATTCTAGTTTGATGAAAGCCAATTGGCTGTGTAATTCTGCTTGGTCATTTTTTACTATTACTATTATTATATTATTACTATCATTGTTATTATTGATGGTAGTATTACCAGCATCATGGTCGCAGTCCACATGGCAGTAAATGGATTTATTTGAATTGAGAAAAGTGTGACTTGAGATTGAAATCTTCTTCGACGACGACTGGTGGAAGTCGATTGACTGAATGACTATAGGGTTTAAAACAAATTATTTCTTTCTACATGTTCCTAATCTTTTAATTTGCAGATAACATGAAAGTTTGAGTCGAAATTAATGCTTGCGAATTAACTGATATGAGATGGAGAAGTCCGAAATGAGAGCACAAAGCCGAAAGGGGAGCATGGTTGAACTACAAATTCGGATGCGACTAACAGCTGTTGTATTGAGCTCTGTTATTTCAACCTGGAATTATTTGAATTTTTTTTTTTGTTCTGAGAGTCCTTTCAAATTCCCCACCTCCCTCAATAAGAGCCTCGGTGGCGTATTTAGAAGTTTTTAGATATAAAAATATTAATAAATAGTAAATTCGACGTACATTAAAATACTTACAAGTACATCTTTGTTTTTTAAGTTACCGAACTTTCTTGAGAAAGAGGCGACTCTCGCAAATAGGGATGTTAACGGTACGGAGCAGGGACGGAGAGTATTTCCCTGTCTCCAACCCTGCGAAGGAAAATTAATCTCCATCCCTATCCCATTATCCGCGGAAATGGAAAATGGGTACCCATCGTGGAGAATTGAACCCCATGAATGTTTGCAGGTACTCATTAAAAAATTAAATATTTTAATAATTCTAAAAAAATATTTTAATTAAAATTTTAAAAATCGTAATTTCATCGGTCCAATTAATTTGTAAAGAAAAAATAATAAAATAATTTTAATAAAAACATAAAATCTAACATAAAAAAGAGTTTAATATGATTAATAAGTGCAAAATCTTCAAAATACAATATCGTCTAAATGTTTAATTTATGATTATAAAATATAAGCGAGTAGCGGATACCACAGGTGCGGGGACTAAGATCCCTATCTCTGTCCCATATAATAAATGGGAGGAAAAAGAATCTTCGTCTTATATCTACGGATATAATTTTATCCGCTACACTCATTATAAATCAGTAAATCTCCCTGTTTGAAAGAGTAAAATTGTCATCCCAACTCGCGAAGATGTTTCAGATACAGGAGTCCAAATGTCAGATGCATGGATGGAGGCAATCAGACACATGCAGGAGGCAGATCTTGACATTTACACTAACGGAATTTTCCTTTACACATTAGTTACCGTCATTATCATTAGTTAAAGTTAGCCTCCTTTTTTCCATCCCCCACCTTTTTGTAAATACTTTTTGTCTGTCTTTCTTGGCGGATAAGCCAATTGTTCTCTACATAAAGGGGCATATCTGTAATTTAGAAACACACTTTTCCTATCAGTATAACCTAATCAGTTCAAGTTTAGATTCTGTTCTCTCAATGACAGTTTAGGGTTCCTAACATGGAATGAGGAGTCCTTTTCATAGTTACTGAATTCGTGGTACTCTTTGATACATGGTATGGGTATGGGTACGCAATATGTTCTTTTATAAAGAATTCGGTACATTGCGATAGGTTTAGTTGGTACGTTTTTTTTATACGTAGTACACTCGAATAATTTATAAGTAGGTAAACTTTCAAATCAAATAGAAGGATAATTGCCAACATTGATAATATTTTGAAGAAGGATAGTTGATAGATCAAAATAAATGATAATTATTAAAGTGCAGTTGTTAAGTACTTGATTCAATATTTAAAGAAGTAAAATCTCTACTTTCTATGACACAAAGTCCAACGTTCAAATGATCTCTCTTAGACTAAGATCATAGGTAAGGTGCTCATCGTTCAATGATTAGGTACACTAATTTTAAAATACTAATTTGAGTACTATATGATATTACCATGAACTAATATACATTCAGTACACTAATTTTAGAATACCGATTCGAGTACCAATACGCCAAAGTACCAAAAATTGGTATGTGAGTACTAATTCACAGTATTCTATGCAAAAGAGAGTATTAGGTAACTATGGTCCTTTTCCTTCCCCAGCGTCTTTGAAGTCTATTCCGCTCCATTTGTTCCAATGGAGCTTCGTAACTCCGGCAACAATCCTTCACCCGACCAGCCTCGAGATGACTCCCAAAGTCCGTCCTCCCTCCATCAGCCGGATATATAGTCCTCGTTTAGTACTGGTTTCTCAACCTTTCGCTAGGGATAGCTATGCTTCCGGGTCCAGATTTTCTTGAGTGCTTTAGCTGTCAAGAACAGAAGTAGTTAATTTTATGGATGGATATATCCAGTAACCTCTTGACACTGATGTCCTTCTTATCCTTTCATGGATTAGGAAGAATAATATTGCCATAATGCCACCTCGCAGATACCCAATTCCTTGTCTAAAGAAGTTTCTGTCAGTAATATGTTTTTAGACTCTGCAAGTATAAATTCTTATAAACAAAGTGAATATTTTATCCACTTTTGTTTAACTTTTGACCATATCTTAACCTTAAATATTAAATTCATATAAAAAAGGTGAATATTTTAACCACTTTTGTTTAACTTTTGACCATATCTTAACCGTAAATATCATGCATGCTGTGAACATGTAAAGAATTGTAGTTCACGACGAGAAAGGAGTCAAAGACAAATTTACACGTATATATATTATTTTGAGACAAATGGTTACATTCAATTATTATATTATCAATATACCGATATAAATATTTTAATACATTTAAAGATCAAATACATAACAGATGAAATAAATTACCGTACAATAAAATTAAAACTACCATGAAAAGCCCACACTTGTTTGGTGAAATTCAAACTCATAACCTCTTTTGAGACCTCGCTCTAATCAATTAACTGAGCTTATTGGCCAAAGACAACTAAAAACATACACCTAATTTGTAATTGACAATATTTTGAGAGAGTTATTACCGCTTCCTGCTCGTTTATTTCTCATCTTATGGCAACCTTACCTTCCAATCCTCCCTTTTTGCTTAGTCATCTAATACAAATGTTTTGTGTATTGACTTATGATGGGGATTCCGTTTTTCTTCTTAGATAAATGAAAAAAAAAAAAGGAAAGAAAAGGGAAAAAAAAGGGAATTCCCATTTTCGTTCCCTTTACATCTACTCTTTGCAGAAAGCATTTCCTGTACTAGGGAATAGAAGTTCATCTTTCCGTGATGAATTTAACGCCATTTGACAAAGTCCATCATATATGTAATTCTGTAATGAATTAATCCTGTTACCAACTTTTTTTGACATACCCCTTTTCACTTGATTAAATCTATGGACAGATTAAATTAAAATTAGTTACGAAAACTAATTTCCTGGTGAAATTTCTCTACCATAATCTAATATGTTACCATAAAAATTTATCATAATTAATTTATGACAATTATCATATCCACACATGCAAACAAGTGAAAACTAGTACTTGTGGATATTTGTAAGATCAGTCATTGAGTTTTGAGTCCCAGGAATATTGTACGCTATTATTTTGAGTGACATATTTCCTAAAAGTACAGCTTGAAATTCAAGAAAAAATTGGAAGAACTGGACAACTCATTTCATGAACACAAATTCCATATCTCTGGAACAACCAGACATAGGTTAGATGGAAGAACAAAGTCCCAAAATCAGTAGTAACTCAGAACAGACTCAACCATTCTGCATAGAACCATATATTAAACATCAACAGCTCCTCCATCAAAACACTCCTATATCAACAAAACCCACAGAAAAACACGACACCGCACACTATATATATGAGACTTCGATCCACATTCGAACACAGTAGTGATTGATCAGGCATTGACGATTGTTCCCCCGTTGGGATGAAGGACCTGCCCGGTTATGTACGAGGAGTCCACGTTTGAAGCCAGGAATACGTATGACGGCGCAACCTCGATGGGCTGACCTGCCCTCTTCATCGGCACTTGTTTTCCAAAGTTGGCACTTTCCTCTTCCGTGAAGGAAGCTGGGATCAGAGGTGTCCAGATTGGACCCGGTGCCACGCCGTTGACCCGTATTCCTTTCTCGGCTAGCTGTAGCGCCAAGCCTCGTGTGAATGCAACGATTGCACCCTTTGTAGCCGTGTAATCGAGTAACTTGGCATTGCCTTTGTACGCATTCACTGATGTAGTGTTGATTATTGAGCTTCCTTGCTTCATGTGCTTCAGAGCATGCCTACATGAAAATCACAACATTTAAGTAATTAACATGTTACTAGAAAAGGATCTTTAAGTGACACTATGAAATTTGTCATAAATACAATAAATACACAATCATAGCAATTAGTGACAAAAATTGTCACTTCTCTAGTGCCAATGGATTAAACAATGCTACGAAATTTTTCATAGGTAATTATACACAATCACACAACAAGTCACAAAAGTTATAATTTTATTGATCCCATCTCAACAAACTTTGTTAAGAGTAACAAAATATGTACTTCAATTGTTTACCATTAGTAATTGTCTAATAACACTAATAACAATGAGTGCCATATTATTTTCATTGTTACTAAATTGTCACTGTACATGCATACACACATGGTAAACTGACCATACAAAAACAGAAACACTAAATCTATTATATATCACCTTAATAAATGGAAGCTATTGTTACTGTTATATTGTGAATTATTATGTCAACAACTTTCGCACCTTGACCAAATTCTGTACAGCCAATGTTATAATTATCACTGTGTTCCTAGGATTATGTAAGAAATTTGAGTAAAAACTTGCCTGACAGTGAAGAAATAAGAAAAGATGTTAGTCCTAAACACCCTTTCAAGCCTCTGCTCATCAATCTCCTCAACGGAGCCGGCCTCGTACTGCTCAGCAGCATTGTTAACCAGAATATCAATCCGGCCATAGTTATTAACCACTTCATCGACGACCCGTTTGCAGTTTTCGTCGTATCCGAGATCCGTGGGTATCGCCATTGGGTCTTTAGCATCGGCATGCTTTGCCTTCTTCAGCATGTCCACAGTATCAGTTGCATCCTTATCTTCCTGTCCCTTCACATAAGTGAAGGCCACCGTCGCGCCCTCCAGCGCAAAGCAGTGCCCCACGGCCCGCCCAATGCCCGAATCACCTCCCGTCACAAGAGCCACCTTACCCTGCAAAATTCATATATATATATATATGTTCGTCACCATATATGAATTATTCCTAATCATACACATTAGGTGGCAAATATTTTATTTTGTTACAATAATAGTCCTAACATTGACAAAAATTATGTTTAAATTGTTACCATAAAATAAAAATAATAGTATATAAGGCAGTACCAAGAGCTTGTTAGATGGCTTATATTCTTGGGTAGTAGCTTGGGGAGTGGGGTCCATGACATGCTCTTTGCCAGGCTGAGTTTCCTGCTTCTGCGGAGGGAATTGCTGCCCATTGGACGCCATCGATCTGATCAAAAACTTCAAATTATGAGGGAACTGTGATTTTCGAGAAACAGGACTTCTAATGCAGAGAGTCTTGGGTGGTGAAGGATATGATGAAGACAACTCAAAGTTGTTGCTAAAACTCTGGAGGTTGTAAGAAAACGAGATGGGAACATGCAAATGTATGGGGAAGATGGTGGTGTGGATCGTATTGATCAGTTTGAGCGATATAAAAATGAGGCAAAGAGTAGTAGTATCGGTGCATGAAATATAACGTGGCAGAGGGAATGGGTGTAATACGTGTTGGAAGGTGGCGGGCGCGGCGGACACGTCGGTGGAAACGGACGTCACGGTTTTGGGAATGAGGTCTTGGATGCATGGATATATCATATATGGGACTCACAATTTTCCTGGTTTCTTCTTTTTCTTTTCTTTTTTTTTTTAATGTTTTTTCTCTTGTTATATTAGGAAATAATAATAATAATAATAGTAGTAGTAGTAAGGCCGTGATCGGATGCTCACTCTGGGAGTTAGATGAGTTGGGTGGCTCATTGGGCTCGATACGAAGATGACATTTTTAGGTTGGGCTATTTACTTTTACAATTGGGCTATCAATGAATTGGGCCTCTACAATTTGGACCTATGATGACAATAATATATACAATAACAAAATAATAATAATAATAATAATAACTAAATGAAATATTATTTTTGATAAGTGAGTTAGAGATTGAAGTCAACTTTACAGCTCGTCGAGTTCGAGATAGAGTTCAAATTTAATATTTTTTTATTCAAATTTGAGGTTGAGCTCCAAACTTTTTTCAAACTTGACTTGAGCTCAACGCATTTATGCTCATAGTTACAGAAAAGAAAACATATAGATTTTAAAGCGGTGCAAGCCAAAAAAGAAAAAGAGAAGAGAAAAAAATCCGGAGTTTACTCCCACCCATTTCTATTATCCAAAACATCTAGAACTTGTACATTAACATATCTATGATCGTGAAGCTTTCGAAAATCCTCAATTAAAATTTTGGACATTAATTCACGGGTTAGTGCAATTTGTCATGAAATCGAGATAAAGTGATTTGCATTTAGAAAAATAATTTTCATCACTGACAAATAAAGCTAGTCAAATTTTGCCCTAAAAATGGTAATAACATGCACAAATTTTAATAATTTATACAAACCCAAATTTATATCCCCACTCAACCTAGTTCTCACAAATTTCGTGCACCCCACTCTCAACAATATGTTGATGGACAAGCTTTTCCATCATAGGGCGGATGTCTCACCCAAATGCAAAATAAACATCTTAACCTTCTGGGGGAGTTTTCGCGTGCAAATATGCCGATAATCAAAGACGCCGACAACGCTGGACGAACCGTTCTCAGCTTCTTCCTCCTCTATCTAATATCCAACTCAAGATACTATGTGCTCCTAACTAAGAAAATGCTGCCAATAGGTCTTTTTTTGAGAGGTGCCAAACCCATTGGTCAGCATTAGTTGGCTGCCAAGCGAAATCGACAAAATGATATCTGTATCCAAAGCGGTAAGAAAATGTTGCCAATCCACCCGTTATCCCATTGGTACGTGACGGGATAAACGACAGCCGAAACTGTGGCATCCACTGTTGCGAAAATATGTATGCTATAATACGACAATTACGATAGCAAATGATAGC
>JACFYI010002954.1:806678-816923 GCA_014898755.1 Handroanthus guayacan | reverse complement strand
CCACCCACGCACACAAAAAAAAGAATAGAGAAAAACAGATCAAGAATTATGTAGAGAGAATATAAATCCATTGTTCCTTTTGCTATTCTTCTTTCACTCGGTTTAAGTCTCGAACAAGTATAATGTTGATCATGCCTCTGATTTTTCACATACGGATGCAGGCTGAATTTATTCTATCTACAATTAGGTATTTTGATAAAGAAACATTTAATAACATTTATCATTTATACATCAAATGAGATAGAAGATGAAAATACATTTTGGATAGAGAACCCAAACCAGACAACCAGTACACAAGACTGCACTTAAGGGTATTCTTGGTATGATTTTTATCACCCATTTAGTCTTTCAAAGTAAAAACATGACTATTGTTATAAATTAATCCCATTCTATGTTTAATCTTACATTTTACCTATCACACGCTTATCCATCAACCAAAATGAACAAGCCTACATGTCCTTATGAGGCAAAGGAGCTTATAAAATATTCTAAATGCCAAACACCCGTTGATTTCACGTCCTTATATATCAAATTGTCAGAATGCTGCATTATCACGCATTGTCAAGTTCTATGCTCAACCATTAAATTAAGAATTCCCAGTACAGAGCATATATATTTAATTTCAATCTAGCATATGAGATGACAGGAATAACATCCTTACGGCAAATAGAACTATCAGCAGTTAGTGTTCATGAATTGCCCCCACCATCCAAATTTTGTTGGGTAGAATCACTGAAAGTTCATATTTCTAAATGTAAAAATGAAAATGATATCTACAGATCAGCAAGAAGGCAGTGCACAAACAAAAAGTGAAAAAGAAATGAAAAGGGCAAGAGTAAAGCCCCCACAAGTACCCGGTTCAAGAGAAAACATACCCAGCCCACAGATATCACATACAGATTGATGGATCCAATTGTTCATCGCACGGTATTAGGAAGGGAAATGGCAATTATGCAGTTCTTACCTAGTCACTATATAAGTCATCTTTACTAGGAGACCACCTATCACGTCGATGGGAATCTCCATGATGCCTATAAGCTCGTTCTTCCCTGTCCGCACGACTCCTTTCCCCATATGATGCATCAACTCTAGATGGCTTCTTTTCATGCCTGTAAGAATGTCTATCTTGTTTGTGCTGCTTATGCAGGCGATCTTCACTATATCTAGACCGGCCTCCTTGATATGAGCCATCTGGACTTGATGACCTCTCATGGCAACGAGAGGACAAACTTCGTTTCTCATGCTCATCAAAGTCTTCAGTTTCAGAACTACTTCTTTTCCTTCTGGGTGGAGATGGGATCTAACTCAAGAATTGAAGGAAATTTTTTTTAATCAGCATAAGCAAAAAAAACTTTATATGCTTTCACTTGGCTCCTTACTTAGAACAAGTGAATTTATACATAGCTTACTCCAAAGCAGCAAAGTTAGATCATCAAGTAGTAGAATGAGATTTTCCTCAAGTGTTCGACATGCTTATTTTCTTTACCTGAAAGCGTGACATATATCTACCTTCAGGAGGAGGTTGTATGCCAAGTCTCTTTAGATCATCCAACGGAATTGGTCTCCTATTCTCACAACAAAAGTATGTATCATATACATAACAGCCAAGAGTAGAGAAGAACAAAAGTTGCCATCAGCCATCATGAAAATTAAAAGAAACTAAACATATTAGAGGATGTTGAGTTTTTTAACCAAGTCTACAATAGCTCTCCAAACAAAGTTCTAAAACCTCATGTCTCCAATTAATGAAACTACTCCAGAAGAAAATTTGTAAAGAAATACAACAATCTTAGAATTGAAAGTATGTTAGATCTCATTGTAAAAATGAATTTCTTGATTCTATTACTTTTTCATCTATTCAGATTTTTTTGACATAAGGATCGCACTATCCCTTAGTGTGTTCACATTTTTTATATTTATTAATTTCTACAACAGCTTAACATTTTTTCAGAAAATAACATAGTTATTAACTGTCCAAGCACAACTTATGTACACTTTACTAGCAGAAAAATGCGGATGTGTCTATGTGTGTACATATAAAGGGTAGGAGTGTCTTCCAGAATATAAGTTCAACTAACATGGGAAAAAATTAGCATAATACTCTCAAATGGGTATATCTGATTTCCAAATTCTAAGTATGATATTCCTGGATCTGATGAATTGGCTTCATTTCGTTTGGTTAGACATATGAGGCTATGGATTCATGCAATCAGATTCCCAATTTGGATGACATTTGCCACCAAATAAATGGGACCTTGGCATGGTAGATCTCAAATGTAACCAATAAAAGACCACCGGCACTAAAAAATAACCTCATGATAATCGAAAAGACGAAATTGACTATCCTACAACCATTTATGGCTATGAATATCTCCCGAGCAAGATTTTTTTTCCTCATCACAACTTGTGACGGACATTAACAAAGACGCAGCACACAATCCAACAAAGATCTGGACCTAGGAATTTTTCCCTTATGAGATCAAACCCTTTTACCTTGTGTCTCTAGAGAGATTGAATATGACCCATATGTTCTAATTGAAAAGGGAAAACCCCGCCTTTTTTTCCTTTCAAACTAACTGTATTAACAAGAAAAGATGAACGTACAGTGGAGCACGAAATGGTCTTTCTCGTCCTCCAAATCGAAGTTGTCCTGATTCTTTCTTGCCTCCCAGACCACCTCCTGTCAAAGATGATAGAGTTAAGCTCCAAAGAGTATAGAAGCATCACAAAAGGAAAAGTTTGGCTTACCTAGCCTTCTCGGAATCCAACCAGGCATCAACTGCTGTCTATTGGAATCAACTATAATTTCAGAATCGTCAATCAAAGTATGATGAGCATCCTACATTTAAGCATAATATAATAGGATCAGAAAAGTCTCAAAGGAAGATTGAAAGGATAACAGAATATTGTGGCCTGAATTGCATGACAATTAAGAATGCACCATATATGGTAGTCATTTTTCATAACTAAAATCTGCACATGGCATTATAGCTCAGCCATAGATATTAAATGCTGAAAAATTCCACGAAATGGAAAAGCTTTAACAGATGTTTCATTTATATGAGTGACAAAGAGCACATGTAGATTGTAGATATAATGCAATAGAGGAGGTAACATGTCATGATGAATTATAGGCCTGGAAAACGTGGGTCTAAGCAAATACATCCTTATCCCCGAGAATTGAATGCTCCCCATTATTGTTTGCCATCTTCACAAATAATGTCACATTTCCATGTGATAAGGCTTAATTAAGTTGACTATAACTTAGATATAGGAAAATTTATATGCTATAAATTTTGCATGTGTAATAGCTCCCAGTAACAATGATAAGTGAAATAATATGTGGATGTTGTCTGTAGAAAAAACTACAAAGATAATATAATATCGAAATGCGATATGCATACCTCCAATACCTAGCAACTTGCCAAAAGTTACGCAACCACATACCAGAAAAAGCATTTTGGAAATGCAGCCCTACTAGGATCTTTTTCAAGCACATATGCTTGTAACTTAAGGAACACAAGTATATACCAAAAAGCAAAGCAGCAACAGAAGAAGGAAAACTAAAAGATAAAAAGAGGGATAAAATGTGGACTTGAAACTTTAGTCTTTGCAAATAAAAATCACCTTGTATGCTCGACGCATCTCTTTCTCTGTTTCAAACTCAACGAATGCATAACCACGTGAGGCACCTGTCACTGCACAAAAATAATTCTACAGTGGGAACTTGTTTCATGGGGGGAAAAATTAAAAATAAAAAGAAAAGAAAAGGGTAAGGAAAAAAAAAACGAAAAAAAGCCTTGTATAAAGTGCCCTGTCACAGATTTGCAACCGAGTCTCAAGACGGAAGCAAGGTGTTATATCCGTTTACTTCTCTCAAGAGTTAAGCCCAGATGATGTTAGGCAAGCTCCAAAGCTAACAATGTCCTATCAGATTATTCATGTATCTTCTGTCACAGTGTCCAGACTTAACATATGTGTTCAGTAAAAGTGATATATTATTCATCAAAATACACGCACTTTTGCGTGATGTAACCTCCTGAAAGCACCATCATCTACAGGATAATTGTTGCAGACGGTAAGGTGCGTTTTGTGTGCTATTTTATGTTCAGGAAACTGAAGCCATCCAACTGCTAAAGGTGAAAAAGGTAAAAATTATTACATTTTGCTACCATCTCTCTCTGTCTAATATAAGACTTTTTTGCATCTCCTTGTTTGGCTAGAATACTTAAAAGGCCAGCTTTGCATCGCACTATATGCTCCAGCCTTGATAATGAGCAAATCAGGGACTCCAGCCTCATCAATTTCTTTGTTAAATCTCCATCTTTACTTGTTCTTTCCTCCTATTTCTCCCTAGGAGTTAAATAGATGGCCGTGCCAGTGATCATGTAAGTGGAACACGGTGTTCAGAGAAGATACTAATGACACTAGTTCAGGAAATTAAATGCGCTGGCTATATGAAGTCCTTTGAGAAGGCTGCCAGAATGCCAATAATCTATCAGTTATGGTGAATACTGACATCATTTATACAAATTCAAAAGAAGATCACAATCTCAATAGATCAGTAGTATGCCATGTGACTGAATTTCTTACCCTAGTTTTAACATGAATTCACTAATTTTATTGGCCAGCACATAATTATGGGATCTTAAACAGCAGACTGAAGAAGGCAAATCATCATGTTCAAACAGGTATGGCCTGATGATACAGCCAGGCTTTAAATTGCTGGTAAGAGATGACTCGGCCAACCACAGTAAAAGGGACACTAGTTCCCTTTTTTCCTTCTCTACCAGTAGGAGAGAGATGCGCACTTCTACTAAGCTGCATCTCCATTGACACTCAATGCATAAGAAACTAGTAAGCAAAGAAGATTCTACAGTGATCTTTATGAATACTAAGGTAGAGCATGCAGGTTGAAAGTTGTCTGCACACACTAAAAATGACCATACATAATGCAATTTTAAAAATTATCCTCCAGTGATTGACAATGTACCCATGAAAAGCATTCAACAGAGAAATTCAAAGACACGGTAGTGTACAATTATTTCCGCAAAAAATGCAAGGAAAAACTGAAAAGTAATTGAAATTTTAACCAGCAATTTGACCGCCCTTATCCAACCCAAAAACTCTACCAAAATTATTCTTGTTAAAGAGAAAATATTTACCTATGTCCCTGACCAACCGCAAGTTCTTGACCCTCCCATATTCGCTCATAGCCTGATAAAATATCAAAAAACGAAACCAGGCAGAAAAGAAATACATCATTTCCCTTTCCAGTTCCAAACCCCCACACGCGCGCGCGCCCACACACGCACAAATATCAACATAATATCTATGCATACCTTGCTGAGGGTATCCTCAGTGGTGAGATGAGAAAGACGGCCGACGAAGAGAGTGCAATAAGGGTCGCCGATAACTTTTGGGTCGCCAAAGGGGTCATCTGCAAAATTAAGTAGCAGAATTAAGTTTGAACACCGCAACCCTAATAATCACCAGCCGTAAATAGCAGCGATAGCGGCGAAGTAGGAGTAATTACAGAGGGCAGCATTGGAACAAAGAAGAGCTCTATAGACGGCGTTATCGTGGGGAAGAATATCGGTTCCGTCGATGCTTCCCGCCTGGATCGGGTGGTAAGCGTCCGCGTAGAACACTGAATTTACATTGCTCCGGCTCATTGTCGTAGAACAGGAATGCACATTCTACCGCCAAACATGCAACTTGCAGCGTTGAACTGGGCTAAGCTGCGCTACTCTCCTATGTACTACCAAAATTGGCAGGTTTGATGGGGTGCTGCCCTGCTGGGTCACCATAAAAATTAAATGGTAAATTTGGCCCTATCTTAGAATCTTGGAATAATTACCTTTACACCTATGAAATTTAGCATATTTATAAAAATATTTCCTGAAATTTATATAACTATCATCAGACCCAATTCAACATGATGCTTAATTACAAGTACACCCCGTATATCGAGGATCTACTTGTACTGTTTTAAAATTTCTATTTAATATAATATTAATTATCCATCAACTAAATAACTTGAATTACGAGCAAGTGGCATAATGATAATTATTCAAATTTTATGAAATGTTTTGATAATTATACAAAACCTTAATAATCATTAGAATCGTTTGTAGTCTAGTAATGGTAAATATGGTTCTGGAGCAAAAAATAAAATAAAATAACATAAAATACAAACAATAATTAAACATTTAAATAAGGATAATTTTAACAAATAATACTTTGACAAGCAAACTTAAATTTAGATGAACAGATTTACAGTACCTTAGACATCGTAATACAGCCTCATAATGAGGTTCCAATATCAAAATTACAGAGTACATAATTTAATCAGTTAAAGATCACAAAATTTGGATTTGATTCGAATTAAAATCCACCCTATTGACAGTCCTATGCATATTATTTTTTGTGTTTCCTTCCAAATCAACTTACCCCATTATGTGCAGCCAATTACAATAACTTATTTCAGGTCTAATATTCAGCATATCACCTACTGCAAAAGTACAATGGAGCTGTAAAAATTAAGGTCATCTAGGAAATCACCACTTCTTGATTAGAGTAGAATGAGATGAAAACACTATCAGGAACATAACCTTCATCTTTCATATGTCCAAACAACTGTAATAGTACAGCGTAAACATCATCGCCTTGTGGATGCATCTGATCAGCAACAACAAAACTATGAATCTTTTTTTCAATCGCAATCCAACTTGTTCCAGTCTCTTTCGCAATCCCCTTCTCCTTCATTTTCTTTATCATACTTGCTCTATCTCTCCATCGCCCTCTCGAAGAGTAAATGTTGGCCATGGAGATAAACGGCACAGGACTATCAGGTGCCACCTGAGCTAGCTGGTCAGCTGCGTACTTCCCGATATCGACATTTCTATAAATACTACAAGCACCAAGTAATGATTGCCAAACAAGTACATCAGGCTCAGCCGGTAGTACATCTATAAAATCCTTGGCCTCTCTCAAAAGCCCTGCTCGGCCAAGCATGTCAATTATACAAGCATAATGCTCCATCCTTGGATGAATTCCATACGCTTTCTCCATAGATTCTAAGAACTCCATACCCTTATCTAGTAATCCTACATGACTACAAGCATGAAGTAAAGATAGAAATGTAACATCTGTCGGTTCCACCCCTTTTGACCTCATTTCTTCATATAACTGCAGTGCTTTCATCCCATCCCCATGACGAGCAAAAGCTGCAATAATGGAATTCCATGAAACTTGATTCTTGTGAGACATCCCGTCAAAGACCTTAACAGCTTCTTCCAACTCGCCGCATTTGGAATACATGTTGATCAGGCCATTGCTAACGAAGACATTAGAATCAAAGCCTTTCTTGATAACCAAAGAGTGGATTTGTACGCCCAGACCCTGAGAAGTATCAATTCCAAATACCCCAAGAACGGCAGAAATCATGTTTGGGTCGATATTAGTACCCGCCTTCACCATCTTCACAAACATCTGTGCAGCCTCTTCCTCAAATCCATTTTGTGCAAAACCCAAGAGTATAACGGTTATAGATATCTCATCAAATTCCTTTGCAGACTCAAATATCTGCCATGCATCCTCCACACGACCACATTTTGAATACATATCCATCAATGCACTTTCAATGCATAAATCTGATTGAATCCCCAACTTGCAAACAACAGCATGAATTTGAGCTCCCTCCTTGAGCGCTTGCAGTCCAGAGCATGCTGAAAGTGCACTCAAATATGTCAAAAAATTGGGAGACACCATACTGTAGTACATTTCCACAAACAGCTTCAAGCTTTCACTGTAAAACTCATTTTGCGCTAGGCCCGAAATTGCAGCTGTCCAACTAACGACATTCTTCTCCAACATCTCATCAAAGACACGCAGACCTGACCCAAAGGACTGGCATCTAAAATAGGATGTCGTTAAGGCATTCCCCACTGTTACTTCCTTCTCATAACCACTTAGAATTGCCAATGCATGTATCATCTTTACAATTTCAAGCGAGTCCATTCCAGTGCAAGCCGACAACACTGAAGTTAAGCTCGCGTGATCAAACTCATAGATATTAGAACCAAACAATGATTTGAAATATCCAAATCCCTTTTGCAAGTCCCCAAGTTTCAGGAAAGCTGAAATCAGAGAGTTCCATGAAACAGTGTCTTTAAGGGGCATATCATCGAACAGCTTAACTGCGTCATAGATTTTACCACATTTCACATAGAACTGAAGTAAACAGTTGTAATTTACCTGCGCACTTCTATGATTAAGTGGGTTTCCGAGGGCAAAGAATGGTGGGTTCTTGATAATGGAGGCGTGGAGGCAAGAACCAAGACAGACATTGCCTTCTCTTCCACAAGAAGAGAGGATCAAGCCAAGGTTTGATTCCGTGATGGGTTCTTGATAGATGGCTTGTGCAGAAAGTGAGATAGGGTGAACTGAGAAGCAGCGCCATGGATGGAACAGAGGCCGCAGAGGAGGAGATCGGAGTTTTTGGAAGACGCATGTGACAGTACTCATCCATCAAAGTAGTGCAGTATCTATACCAACAAGGCTTTAGCTGGCTTTGGGACCAAATTTTAAATTTTTATTTTTCTTCTAGTGCAATTTTTAAGTTTTTCCTAAGGTCATATTCAATTTTTTTTGTCTATTGCTACATATTCACTATTCTACCACCGACATTACAGTGACTAAATCTCAACCTTCTAATTATCTTTGTTATAGAGCAATATATTTCTTTTTCTCCAAACAATTTATTATTAACTTTATTTAATTGCAACATGCAAATATACTTCAATCTTGAACGTCTCATTCTTGCACGTGAAAACGTAATTGAAATTGTTTTGTTATTCGCTTCGTAAGTGTTCTTTTTCTAATTAATCCTAGGTATGTTTTCCTGCCCTTGCAACTTCGATTGTTTAAACTCTTAATTTCTAGTTTATAATATTGGCATTTTCTCGAGAGAGAATTACATTAGATCAAGAAGCTCTATTAAATTAAGAATTATAACTAATTATTTGTTCATTTTTATATTTTTCCAGGAATCTAATGAGAGATTGGTACTAATACATTTGTTTTCTCATTGGCAAGTTAAACTCCGATTTCAACCTTAAAATTTAAAGAAAAATTTTGTGGTGTAGTACTGCTCGAGTAGTCGGTTAGAGTAGCTTATAATGACTTTATTTGATATTGATTTCAGATATTTTTTATACATTAATTTAGCGTCGTAATAAAGTTATACTATTGATGATGTAATAATATAATAAATAGTCTCTTAAAAAAAAAGTGTTTAAATTTTCCTCAATTGGAGTCTTTCGAGAAGCCGGATTTTGCTTGGAAGAAGTTAAACTTTAGTTTTATTTCTTGAGTTTGCTTTAATAGTATTTTTGTAGTTATGATATCTTTCATTCCAACCATTTGATTGGCGTGACTTTTATGTTATACACAGGCCTGTTAATTCGGATATTTGGATATGGATATTGATACATCCGTATTCGCATCCAGTTATTATCCGGATGCGGATATTCGAATTTAAATTTTATCGAATACTAAAAATGAATATCCGTATCCATTGGATATTGGTCGGATATTCGGATATCCGGTATCTACTTTAATAGTTAGGATACACATATAATATCTGTTGGGAAATTGATATACTTTTATGGGAAACTGCGATCAATGGAATGGTCGAGGCGAGGACGTGCCCTCTTTCTTTAATACGAAAAAGCCCCGTACTGGTACTTACGGTTAATGGCTATCGCCTCCCAAGATACAACGACCTCGTTCAAATAGTAGCAGCACTACACACTATTTAACTCCAACGAACTTAAAACGCGTACTGGAACTTCTCTTCAGAACACTGGAATGCACGACAATAACACTGGAATGTATACTGGATTTAATGCAGAGATGCGACTAGAATTTTTTCGATGCCTAAGACTCGAAATGGGGACTGTAATTATAGAGTATGAACAGTTGCTCACGAGTAGTCATTTCTTTTCACACACCCATCGAAATTAAAAATGCAACTCCTGGAACTAAAGTCGTAACTTTCGGAACTAAAACATTCAACTTCCAGAAGTCATAACATTCATGAACGGATGCGATAAAAAATAATTCAAATTTAAGGTGAAGCGGCGGGACGCCCATTAGCTAATAGACGTTTCTAGAATTAGCGACTGAAAGAAGAGAGAAATAATAATTTCTCGATCGGACCTAATTAAATTAAATGAATTT
>JACFYI010002954.1:747051-784287 GCA_014898755.1 Handroanthus guayacan | reverse complement strand
AAAGATTTAACCTGATTCATTTGGGCCAATCATATACCCTGACCGGTGGGTTCTTTAGGCTGAATTAGTAAGTTGAGCCTAATTATTTTATGGTTTGAGTGGATCTGGACTGGATTAAGGTTATATGTATCAAATAGCTCTCTTCTTTGCCTTTTTTCTTTTCTTTTCTTTCTTTTTTTTTTTTGGAATAGTGAACTAATATTTTCGGAAACTCTCAATAAACGGAAGAAGTTTTGGGAACAAAATAAACTCCAATTTTCAAGGACGTAACAGTTCATACACATATGTATGTCACACTCTAGGCTCAGGAGTCGGGGACTTGAGATTTGCTTGAGAATCCACTGTGCGCAACTTAAAATTGAGCTATAAATAACTTGTTCAAAAGGGATATCCAATGATTACATATGGATTCTTTAGCATAACTTATATATTAGGGATTATTTAATCAATATCTCAATGTGAGCTATCACAATCACCCCTCCTTCAAAATGCGACGTCCTCATCATGATATAACAAAGCCTAGGATCACCCATCAGGCATTGGAACTCTAAAGGTAGCTCCCGCGTATGTAGCACTTTGCCCTGCAGGCTCAAGAGGTGGCTCCCATTGCTCCGCATGGCACTTAGCTCCATTCGACTGCTAGTCGGCTTTGATACCATTTGTCACGCCCCAGGCCCAGGGGCCTAAGACGCGAGATTTGCCTGAGAATCCACCGTGCGCAACCTGAAATTGAGTTGTAAACAACTTGCTAAAAAGAGATATCTAATGATTATATACGTGGATTCTTTAGTACAACTTATATACTCGAAATTGTTTCATCAATATCCCAATATGGGATATCACATGTACACATGTCAACCAATATGGAATGAGATTGAAACGGACTAGTTTCACACGCTAGGATCATCCTGCTCGGCAAGTAAAATTAGGTTGGTTCAAAGTTGTGTCTTAACTGGATTGATTAGGGTGGTTATCACAAAAAGGATGTTCACCGAAGGCATGTTACTGCCTTTCAAAACCATGTCGCAATGATGATGATGGGAAACCCCGATTTTGGGCTTGCTTGTGTTGCTGTGTGAAGTTTGGGGGCTTGACAGTCAAGCTTTGCAGAAAGTAAAGATTCCTTCAATGACAGTTTTGATGAGACCAAAATTTGACTTCAAATTTTAAAAACAAGGGGCAAATTAGTAATGATAACATGAACAATAAATCAATCTCTACCATGCAATTGTTAGTCGCACCCCCCTTGGCAGCAACTACAAATGTGGGCTAATACAATCCATAGAGCGAGCCCGGAGCTAACTCTGGGTTGGCCTACTACTTTAATATACTAACACAATACTATGGTAGATTGTTTGGCCCAATCTAGCTTAATTAGCCATATCAAACCTGGCCAAGAATAAACTCCCTAGTATGCTCAAATAAGCAAAATTATACACATGTTTCTTCCAATTCCCATCATGATTTCTTCATTTGAGCTTGTATTACTTAACCTATACGCTCACTTGTTATTAATAATTAAACTTAATGATGTCAAGTGTAAATTTTGAAAAAGTAATAAGATAAAAAAAATATCCATTTTGGTAAAAGTGACTTTCACCTTAAAATATTCCAAAATAGAGAGTAAACTTGATATAGAGGGAGTATCATGTTACGTAATTAACTAGGATAAGCAGAAACTATTTCCAACCTATAAAATGCAGTAAAATTCTTGGATGAACAAAGTGCACTCATGAAGCATTAGATGAAAGAAACAAGAACAGTAAAAACAACCAAGCATATGAAAAGGAGAATACCTAAAGTTCATCAATCAGTTCAGACAACCTCAGGTTAATGTGCAAGCTGCTCATACTGTTACCGAACATTTACATAGACAAATAGCACATTTGCCTGACTCTCCAGAGATTGAAATTTAAAGATGGGATTGGAACTTCATTAGCAGTTACCTCAAACATCCAAATGGTACAACTTAAAACATGAAGTTCTATAACGACGACTAGAGAATAGCATGCCCGTCTTCATAGTTCCAACCATGAATCATAACACGAGGTGTGGTGCCTTCAGGAACCTCAAAATTAAGTCTTATTGTCATTACTTCCCCAGGTACTATCGAGAAATAGTTGTCAGAGTAGTGAACTGGCAAAATTCGAGTGTCTTCAGCATTTTTCGCATCTTTCTTTGAAGCATGAACAGAAAGACGGAGAAAGAAAGCAACTCCAGACTCAGTTCCATTGATTTTGGCAACCTGCAAACCACTGGCTTTCTTTGAAGAGTTCTTCAGCATCTTCTGAAACAAGCTGCGCTCAGGTACACAATCTACAGCTTCTGACTTATTGCAGAGTAAACTTCTTGAATCTGGTTTCTTTGATGCATTCTCTATGTGCATCCTCATCTCATAGCTGGACCCCCTTATGAAAGTTAAAGAAGTAATTTCGAGAGGAATTTTTCTCTTTTTGTACGGTTCCAGGAGCTTGTAATCACCACCCTGAAGATGTAACCAGTAAAAGTTCCTGGATAATATCTCATAGTCCGACATTTTATAGAGTTTAAGAAGAAGAAAATAAACAGGGCTGGGATTTTGAGACTTCGGATACTTCATCTCAAAAGTGGATAATGTTCTTTTGGATGGTATAGTGAGGCTTCCGAAGACTTCGTAGTATGGGCATGCTCCTTCTAGATCCCAAACCGAGACTTCTATAGCCACATTAGATAGTTCTTCCGAAGATGTGTTCACCACCTGTATATGCCCCCATAAAGTTTTCTTTCTCAATAAATGAGCATGAAAACCAAAGACAGCATTGGAAATGTTACAGTAAAATTGTTGCATGCATAATGTTTCATGCGACAAACAGAAAAATCTTACCTTTGGTATGTTAACTTGTACAAAATACACAAATAAGCAGTTGGAAGGAAGTTTAGGGATTAAGAAGGATCTTCTATTCAGACTCATGCTGAATATCAATAAAAGAAAAAATTACCTCCACGAAATATGTTGACAGATTTAGCTGCACATGAATTGGTTCTGCAGCACAACGACAGCCATAGAATCCTGCCGTTTGCTCAAGGAGATGATCGTAGAACTGGCCCCTTAAACCCGTCCAAGGGTTTTGGGTTTTCCAAATCAAAACACCGGTGTATTTGGTCCACATACGCGAGGTCCAACCTTCTAAGAGAGCTCTATATTGGATATAATTAGCCAATTGTGCCTGAAATAGACAGTTTAAGTTGATACAGAATAAAATGACAGCAAAGTACGAAATTCAGAACTCACAAAATATCGCAGCATACCTTAAGACAAAAGTCATCAAGATCTTTAGGTGTTCCATATAGTAAAATCTGATCATGAACCAAGCCTGGTTTTGAATATGGAATGTACTTATGGTAGACCCATGTAGGATTCGCAACTTCCTCCACATAACCATCGGGTAATTTTTTGAACACAGGAATCTGCCATCCTTCTCGAGGCATTGTGGCCCTGATAGTAGCTGCGACGGGCATTCCTACAGAACCAACCTCGGGATTGAAACCATAGTTGTAAAAGTCATCCTTGAAAAAGTTCTCAGGATTTTGAATTTCATAAGGACCATCAGTGAAATCTCCCTTCCCATTTGCAAAGCCATCCCACAAAGATCCTTGAACGTAAATACGTGTTCCATCCAGATATTGACTTGGGTCCTTCAAAATTCGGCAAATGTCTTTCAGAGAATGCTCACAGTCCATGGAAGTTTCGAAATAAGGATGGAGTTGTAGATCCTTTTTCAAAGCTGTATTGATATCTTCCGGGGGAACTTGCTCATTACCTCCAACCCACAGAGCAAGACTAGGATGATTTCTTAGCAGCTTCACAGTGTCCCTAGCACATAGTAGAAAAAGGTCATGGTCCAAGGGACCGTTAGGATTTGAGACTGGATCGCCTCGTCCATCACAGTCTCCAGTTATCCAGAATTCTTGCCAAACCTACAAAAATATTGCTAAAATATCATTCCCTGTTTTACTTAAATTGGACTCTGTGGCTATTCAACTTGGGTGTTAAAACCTCTAAAGCCAGCAACTGCATTTAAATACTTTCTGTACTCATTCCTCAGCATGACATACTAATAGGTTTATGGAAACATCAATACAAACTGAAAAGATGTAACCAAAACTCATTGGACTAACTAGCGTAAAAGAAACAACTGAAGTACTTCAAACAATATCACCAATAATAAAGCAGTTAAAAATCAATTTAATATGATCATGGCATGCCATTCATTGTTGTTGACATTTTATGGGATATGACGTTTGAACTGATGTTCTGTAAAACTTCTGCTGGTTTACAACTAAATTGGTGGGTCATGTCGGCCCCTCACTGAAATTAATAGTATTTATTTCATGATTTTCTTCTTCAAAACGAAAGCAAAATCTGCAGCATTTTTATGAGAATACATCTTAGGTGTTCCCAGAAATAATTCTTCTGTATTTGGGAATATTCACATCCATTCCACCAGCAGAAAGTCTTGTCCATCTTCTCCATCTGCAGCATTTTTCGAGAATACATCTTAGGCTTTTGTTTATTTTATTTTATTTTATTTTTTTTCAAAAAGAAAAAACAATAAAAGAGATGGCCATTTTTTTAGCACATACTTTGGTGTTTCAAAGGCTCATTCTTTTATAGTTGAAATTATATGCATCTATCCTTCCAGAGATTTATTGCTGCCACCTCCTAACATCCAGCACCAATCTTCACTGCCATCAACTCTCCACCACCCACACCACCCTCTTCTACCATGGCACCACTTCACACAAATAAATCACCTGATCCCATCTTCAGACCACAACCCGATTCCTTCACTGCCGAACAGAAAGTCCGATCCCATAATGGTCACCAACTTCAACTCTCTCATTGCCTCAATCAGTCACCAGCAAAACCTACTTCAAAAGTACAGTCTTGTCACTGCCACCCTCCAGCTATTTCATCTCAAAATCAGCGAATTATTTTGGAAATTTCGATTTTCATGAAAATAATTTTATCTTCCAATTTGAGGGGTTTTGATGCCAAGACAATCTTGACTGATGAAGATATATAGACTCATGTGCAGAATATAATTCTTTAGTGTCACATTTGGGATGCAAAAATTTCATCCAAATGCATTTTCAAGTTCGAAACATAATCATGATGATAGGAGTGGCCACTTAATCATCACTTTTCTAGAGCACTTCTCAAAATTCTAAAAACTTTTTTCCTAGTCACCATTTTTGCAAAAAGAATTCACATGTTTTAGATACTTCACTAAGATCATAAGTAATATGCCTTCAAGGTCCCTTCAATAACTTGATGCAAAGACATGCACATAGTTAATGATGGCAAGAATGAGGTGATACTTCCATTTATCAGACCCCAGATTGTTTCTTTATTAAGTGTCATTCTACTAAACTTTTTTGGTAGTTGTAACGTTATAAAATAGAAAAGTACTAACTTTGCCTTAAGTAACGTAGTAGTTCTGATCCAACAAGAACATGCACTGGATCTCTGATCCATTTAGAAACCTTTATAGGTGATCCCATCACTTAGCGATAGTTCTGTTACAATATAGTAATTTCCTTCTACTGGAAACACTTGTCTGTGTTACCTCACGAGAAATTTTAGTTTACCATTCAATGAAATCATACTAATGTCTATAAAAGAAGAAATAAAACTTAAGCCCTTTTGAAAGCAATAACATACTCAATGTAGAATCACCTGTATCAAACAAGAAAGTGTGTTCAAGATAGTCTGCTTCCCATGTTGGACTTAGTAACTGGTACAGGATACTTTGGATACTTTGTTCTCAAAGAATTGTTTCAAATGATTACGTGGTCCAACTCAAGAAAGAAAATAAAGAGCTCTTGGCATATTGAATGTGGAAGACGTATTCTTGATAGCCAATGGCTATCTGGTCTGGCAGAAGTAATAAATTATACAAAGTTGCTGCACAGTTTAATTTCTCTTTTTCTATGGTTTGTCTTGTTCTTTAAGTATCTTACAATTAGTAGAACTTAAAATGATTGCCGGGATATTGGAAATTTGAATGGGAGAAAATTTGAAAATCATGTCAACGTAAAGAAGAAGAAAATAAAATACTCAAAGGCAAAAAGTTAACCATTTGCTCCTTCCAGGAGAGGGAAATCCCTTAAGATGTAGCAGACATATCTTAATTACGATGACACTTTATTCAGGCAAGATCTCCAAGATCTACAAATAAGAATATATTTAACTGTGATTTAGTTAAAATGCCACCACATTCAGTCTGGCGAGAGCTCTCAAAGATAAGAAGAATATGTTCAGTTGCAGTTATTAAGTGTGGCGTAACATTTAAAATTCAATTTCTTTGTAGCATTTGCAGGGCAATGGAAGAGTATCCTCATCTCTTTAATCCTCTCGCTGCACATATTATTCACACATGCAAACAGATATACATGCACACATATCTAGACACAGAGAGAGAGAGAGAGTCTGACCAGAAGACCATAAATATCGCAATAATGATAGAAGTCAGGCCTTTCAGCAAGTCCACCACCCCAACAGCGCATCATGTTAAAGTTCATATCGGCATGAAATTTGATATCTGTTTCATACCGTTTCTTTGACAACCGTAGCAACCCATCGGACAATATCCAGTTACCCCCACGGATAAATATTGGCTTTCCATTGACCTTAAATAGCCTGAAAACAATAAGTAGAGGTCAACTTTGTTTCTCAAGCATTAATATCTGCCTCAGACCAGAAAATACTAATACCTTCCACCAGTATTACTATCTATATAACTCTCAATCTTACGAAATCCAAAATGCTGGCTCCATGAATCAGATTCTCCATGATTTTCGACATTAACTGTTATTTCTACATCGTAAAGAGATTGCTTTCCCATTCCATTTGGCCACCAAAGGTTCGGTTTATAGAAGAATAGCTGCAGAAAAAATAATCAACCATTCATTGAATTTCTGTAAATTCAGTTACTAAAACTTCTTATGAGCATCAAAATAACTGTAACTTTCGATCATATCCTTCTGAACAGAGCACGCTTGAAATGACTAATGAGTAAATGTTGATCAACATTATACTACTGGACAACTCTACAATCATGCATAACACAAACCAAATGAACAAGCTAACAAGAATAGCAACAGAAATACACAGTAGAAATCAACCTCCCCATGGCAGAAACAAGAGGATTAAAACAGCAAGCAGGCTATATTGCACTCTAGATGGTTGATGATTCACACAGGTAGGATTAATTTTCCACATTTCACCCTTCTGTAGTCTTTGTGGCTAATGTCTTTCACGAAATGAATCATTTCTTTACTTTTTTGTGTGATGTTATCCCCTTACTACTTAACTCTGGAATGAGTCGTAACAACATGTTCAGGTAAGCTAGAGATAATAACAGTGGAAGATCTGCAATAAAACTCTACAAGGCAAAAATCATAGGAGAGAAAGGATAATGAGAAGAAAGGAAATCCAATTGAAACCAAGCCCCCATGTTAGTACCCGCAAGCAGTATGAAAACTGCTAGCTTGTCTTCATGAAACCACTTCAAGAGATTCTCTAAAATAATTATAAAATATAGTTGAATCAGTTCTCAGCATTCATCAACTCTGTTACTTGGGCCAAAATATATACCCTATTCGTCCATAATCGTGAAAAGTTCTACTCAAGTATAAAGAGGATCTCTATGAGGATGATCTGCAGGACTTAGAATAGAATTCTGCATTTTATCAGAGCATCTTTGGAAGGTAAAGTGCAAGAGCATGTATCGAAGAGTTGTAGCCTGAATAAATGAATTTTTACCTCAGAGCATCATAATATTCTTGGTTTCATTGTTCTGCTTGAAACTGCTGTCTTATCTATCTTTATGTGGATTGACATTATACACTTGAAAATTTTCTTTTCCAAATTCACATGACTATGTCAGGCTTCACAAAGCTTCATATATTCCAGAACTATAGGGGTTTACACCAATTGTTGAAAGTTTCTCAAATCAACACCAAACAAGAAGTAATGAAAATAAGAAGTTAAGAAGCATGCGAAACCTGGCTACAGCAAGCATAGAAACCCACCTCAGGTAATGTATATTGAACAGAGGATCCAGCAGGAATCGACAGCTGCTGAGTCTGAAGATGCTCTACCTGGTATACATCCCCTTCAAGTTCAGTTCCCACTTGGATATTCAAAGAACACTCGGCAACCGAGTCACTTTTATTCACCAACTCCATCGTTGTATTGAGATAAGCCCTCTTGTAATTGTCAAAGAATGATGAGACTAAGTGAGGATCTACTATCTTCACTGGCTGCATGAAAGTATGGCATCTGAGTATTGAATACGGAAAAGAAGATTCAAGATTTTGATTACTTAATGGAATTTAGTTTTTACGCCCATCACACATGGAAAAATAGAAAAAATAATTTTACTTTTGAGGCCGCATCCAATTTTGTAGAAGCACCTGTATACATATACTTCTTTTCCATATCTACTATAAAATATGGCAAACAACATTAACTGAACGAAATTTAGGGAAGAGGAAGAAAAGACAACAAAAAACAGAAATGAGTGGCAACAAGAGAAAGATTTAGATATTTAATCTCACAGCATACCCCAGTAACAGAAAGAGAAACCTCATCCCAGATTCCAGTATTCCTATCCCTGAAGAAGTTGAAAGTAAAGATGTTAGGTCTAAGCTTTTGCATATGAGGTATACAAAGAAACAACAAAATTATAATGTTAAGTAGACCAAAAGTTTCTGTTCAACTTATGAAGGATTAATAGGATTCCTGAAACTAATATCATAAATTTTACAAGCTTTATGAAGAGCTTGGTAATGGCATAAGATAGATAGTTTAGAGCACTTCAATGATGAAAAAGAAAAGGGCCTGCTTCATTTCTTTTTCATTTTTATTTTAATGTTTTGTGTTAACATAATCTGGATATAAGATGTCATTCAGTTTTGCGTGAAAATGAAGTATTATTGGACTGGTTGAGTTGAAAAATTGATTAGTAAAGTTCGTATATTGTTTTGACCTGTTAAACAAGAAGCAGCATATTTTGTTTTTCTCATTCCAAATCCTTGATACCAAAGAAGAGTTTTTTGAAAATTGGTGAGGGTTATGACTATTAGGGTTTAAATGGGTGTTTCAATTTTAAAATGTTTCAGCCTAACCTTTCGAAGCTTCACATAAACAAACACTCCAGCAAATGAAAAATGTAACCAAACAAGGCCAAGTTCTTTTACTTTATTTGAGTGAACTAATTTCTCGACAGGAACTTCGAGATTCACATGAAGAAGATGCTGCAGTATAGAAGACATACAAAAAATAAAAAATAAAATAAAATAACATAAATTCACTTTTGGAAAGACCCTGAAAGAGACACACCAAAAGAGTCATTGATAAGCTGAAATGAGAGTTTTCTTTAATCTGTTTTCTGCATAATTATTTTGGATTTTGAATTGTTCTCTTTCAAGAAACATCAGAAATATCTTTCAGTGCACATGGAACTTCAGTGATGCACTCAAGTCAGGCACCTAATTCTCATTTATCTCAGTAAAAATATCAGCAAAGCAATCAGATTCCTACCAATAAAAGCATCATCAATCATCTCCAATAAATTAAGGGAAAGAGAAAACGAACAAGAAGGTTCTCCGGCAAAGTGAAACTAACCACAAGTACTACAAAATTGTTTGATCCATTTGACTGGGGAAACAAAGCATGCTGTAATACTCGCTTTTCTTACCCCAAAAGCATGTCATTCATGCAGAAGCAAAAGAAAATAGTAGCTTTGTGCTCACTTCAGCAACCACGTAAAGCAGGTGCTTCATGCATTACAAGGGGGGGGGGCGCTGAGACCAAATGCAACTTTAAGTAATAAAAGAAAAGGGAGGGATCAAAATCTCTGCAAAACATGGTAGTGAAACCTGCTGCTCAAGTCTTCACAGTACTCTGATGCCTACAGCTATGCATTTACTTATAATTGATAGGGCAAGGAAACAGAACTTTAGTTCATAAATAAGTATAAACTATCTAAAAGCCAATTCCAAGTGAAGCCGAAAAAAGCAAGCACCATTTTACACATGGAATTCTCTCAGTCAAAGAAATAGGGAGAGCTCCAAGCTAGTTCAGTGTAAATATTTCAACTCAGCTTAAAGTCATCTATCAACAAGCCAAGCACACCTCAAACTGATATTAGGAATGCATGATATCTACAATAATGTGTAGCACAGTTCATTACAGTATAAAAATAAATAATCATTACCTTTCTTGACAAGTAAACACAAGACAAGCAGTTAAAAGGAAAATATACTGGACATTCTGTAATGACATGGTTTGATGTTTGATCATACTAAGGAGTTCAAGAAGTCACTGATAAATACAAATCATTGTCAAAATAATACCATTTCTGAAGGAAATTTATAATGGAGCACAATGTGAAGAGGAACTCTTCTTCAATAAAAATAACTTTTCCACTTCGACAACTGAAACAGAGGGGTGTTAAATTACCAGGTTCCTGAAAATTAAACATAATACCTAATAGGAGCCATCCAATCCCAACCTTCAACATATTGTGCTGCAACATCCTTCCCAATCTAGAATTGACATTGAAATAGTAGGGATTCAATCTGATGGCCCAGAAACATTTCAGAAATTTCAATACGCAAAACAGTGTTGTTAAATATGAATCATGAAGAGCAATAAACAGCAGCAAAATAGTCATGAGTATTGTATGCTCGATAATCATAGTAAAGTCTGAATAGCCCATATCAATTTGATGAAAGCATCTCATCTATTTAGACAGCAAAATACTTGTGAATGCATAAAAGATGAAACCCTAAAATGTTATTTTCACAATCAAGTAAGCGTCAGCTATCCATGAGCAGTAGCCTACTCAAGTTTCTTCATCTAACGTGAATAACTAAAGATCAGTTATAGGACATGAACAACTAAAGATCAGTTGTAGAACGTGAATAACTAAAGATCAGTTAAAGAAACTTCAACCTGCAAATCATAAACTCGAAATAGTTCTCAAAATAAGGTTGAAAGAGTTTTCTAGTACTTGAAACTTTAGAAGAAATAAGTGTCACTGTAAATGAGAACTTATAGAATTATACATATGCTACTTAGCGCCCATGATGGTGTGATCAAAGAATTAATTTTCGAGAAATGCGTATTTCATGGTTAACATGATTAATCAAATGAAAACTTATATGAAAAGACATCTACACTAAAACTTGTATCCTTCAAAGAATAGAACCAACCATCTTTAAACAACTTCCAGCACCACTATCAAAAGTTATTCTCCCAAAACACCCCAAAACATAACAAAACACTATTCTGATTTGTTTTGATTTAACTTTCCGAAACTGTTGAACGTATCCTTTAAACAGTAGAGTCTAGTTTCTTTAGATGTTCTTTTCTTAATATAATATCCCTTAATTTAAAAACAGAGGGGTCATATCTTGTGAATGATATTAATCTTAGAATTTCTCTCTAACTTCACTAGTTAAGAAATCGCTCTTTGAGTTATTGGTCTAATATGACTGTTAGTGAAGATTATTGAGTATTTAAAAGAGGATGTGCTACATGGAACACCTCATTTCAAGTTTGACTACTCTGTGCACTCTTAGTCATTGAAAACAAAATCATGACCACTAATCTTTTTTCTCTCTTCTCCATAATAACAAGATGTCAAAACCTCTGACGAAATTTTCTTTTCTTTTGTCTTTGGGGAAAGATGACTATTATCACTCAGGAACTTATCCACTAAGATTGCATTTATTGCTTATGAAGCAAAATCCCATTCATTACCCATGTTTTCCAATCCATACGCAACCTCTACATTCTGTCAGAGGTAAGACCCCCAAATCTGCGATAAAGCAAGACAAATATCTATTTTGACATATTCATTGTAATTCATGAGCTCACTGATTCAACCTATTTGAATCACTAAGAATATCGAGAAGCCAGTGGACCATCTATTTGTGAACTGCACCACTCAAGGTCTGAGAAGATCAGGCATCACAAGCGTTTCAAAATCAATGGTGATACAAGAATATATTTATTAGCTTCCACCTCTAAAATCTGTGACGAATATGGGAAGTTTGAAATCCAAGTCAACAAGATGCAGCCAAATTATACGGTTAAAAGCCTTTTCATCATTTTTTCACTAAAAGAGACCACCACCTGTACACTTTACCGATCTAGGATTCTAACAAACCTGTCGACATGCGTAGGAGTGGACATCTAGAACGTGGAGTAATATGAAACGGGTGGCCCAATAACACTAGGTAGCCCAACATCACAGATGGGTCCAATTCTGATACCATGTTAAAAATGGACTTTGGGCCTAATTCACCCGAAAAACTACCTCAAGAGGTGAGAATTCTCCAGGACCATATAAAGGAGCACCACCCATACACTTTACCGAGATGGGATTCTGATACACCCCCAACACCCAGGACTGGAAATCTAGATCATGGGCCAACATATTGAAAATAAACGTTGGGCCCTAAGTCATCCCAAAAGCTAAACAATAGGTAAGAATTATCCAAGACCATATAAAAAGGCCGCTACCCATACACGTTGTTGATGTGAGATTATAACAAGGAGATGCTCAACTTCCAATATAAAATAACGACTTCAGAAAAATGCTCACACAAATGCTTCTTCCTGTGAAATCACATCATACCTCATGATCGCCACCTTGACCGCCTTCAGGAGGAATTCTTCCAGGATGATCAGGAGGGTAAACAAGGACAGCCAGCAGATTTTCACCATCTGGATTTAGTATATGAGTTATATCAATAGAATGCCTTCGGAACATCCCCTTTGGTAGTACCTCTTTGTGCCCATTTAAATAAACTTCAGCAGAGTAATTTATAGCACGAAAATTCAGATCCACATGCTGATTCATTGACTGAAATCCATTAAGATGATTGTTTATCAGAAAAGAACCAGAACAGTGGGTTTTAACAACTTTAAGTCTTCAGGAAAATAAATATAAACAGTTTGTGTTGAAGAATAAATTAATGGTAACACATTCATCAGGACAAAAATTAATGCTTGCACACCAGAGTAACATAATCATCAGGAAAAGAAAACTCTCGCTTTATTTACAACGCAAATTAGTAGTAATTAAATATACAAAGCCGAAATGCGAGTTTATCTCTTCTTTCCTGTTGTTATGGATATAAAATGCATCAACGCAATAGCCAAACGTCAGAAAATTGTTCATGTTAAGATGCATAAAACCCTTCCCATGAATATTTTTAAATGATTGAATCTCCTGTTCCATTATTATAAAGTAAATGGTTCCTAACTTGGATAGTACAGTAGGCATGTTTATAGCCAAGCACTCCAAAACTTGGGTCCTGTTCTGTTTTTCAGCATTTTAATTCACAGAGCGTTACTTATTTGTTGCACACTGGAATCTAAAATCCTGGTGATACTTCCAATCGACACAAATTAATTTTTCGTCTTGCATACACGTAAATTGACATAAACTTATTGATTCCAAACAAATATCCGAACTTCAGTTCAGTTCATATAGAGCTTCTGCATAATTATTCTCTTGGGTTTCTGGTGCTTTTATCTAGTACTGTTTCCAGCATGCTTAAATAATCCCACCTGCATTCACAGAAAAATTTTCAAAGCCTAAACGCTTCCATCTTCAATACTTTGCACTTCTAAAGTTGAGAGGCTGGTGCTTCAGATCTACTATCTAGAATTAGTTCCAGCATGCTGAAATAATTCCATTGCATTCATAAAAAATTTTAGAAGCTCAACTGACTTCCCACTTGGAGACTTTGCACTTTAGATTTGGCAGGCTGACACCTTTATATCTGAACTGACAGTTCCAGCAAACTGAAATAATTCCATTGCTTCCATCAAACTTCCAGATTTGATAGGTTATTTTGCTGATTGCCAATAATTAATGATTTATTTCCCGAGCTATTTTCATGTGTAAGAATTCAAATAACTAGTTGTGTAACACAAACTTTTGTAGTGCTCAACCAAAAGTCTGACAAGTGTCTAAAATGTCTCAACTATGACACGCTAATAACCATTTCGCAGAATTTTGATAATGCAATTGGTACTGACAGAGATTACGAGTGTCAGGTGAAGGAGCGATGTTTTCGTACAGACATGGGATTTTGCATGGTATTATATTATTTACATCACATACAGGAATGATAGGCTGCAAATGATTTTAAGACAAAGATTTTCTTTTGAATGACTAAGAGAAAGAGGTTCAAATAAGTATTCATTTTAGGGAACCGAAGATCTTAAGGATGCATGACAATAATGAAGCTTAACTTTTACATGCTTTCTTAAACCTTAAATCTGGCTATTCAATATTTTACAGCTTAAATGATTTTATTCATCTTGAACAAAATTGCATCATCTTGACTTCATGGGGAAAATCTTTTGCTGGTGTCATGACTAACTTACATAAAAATTACTTGCCAGCCTCTCTGCAAGTTTCCCAAAGATATGACCTTAAACAGACCAATCTCTCTACAAGTTTCAAAATAATTTAAATTATTATATTGTTTCGTTACTACATTAGAAGATGTATAACTGATAATGGCATCACAACAATTTTTAGTACTTCAATTTCGACTCTTACTGGTCAAAAGCCACAGAAATCCTATGATGCTAATTGAACCACTCTAAACATTAGTACAATACAATAACAAAAACATTCGAGACTTTGAGTAACAAATGTTTCTGTTTTCCTTCTCAATCTGATTAGCTTAAAATTCATCAATAACATCAATTTCTAACCTTCTACAATCAGATTGCCACTTGCAAAAAGGAAAATTAGCTTTTTTTAATACTAATCTTGAATTCTGATATCCTAATTTTAGTTTTAATTTGCACATAAATAAAGACCTTTCCACATGGCAAGGAAGACTCTCATTAGCAGTTCAAGTTACTGATTTCTGGAACAACTTACTGTGTCTGATTCCTCTCAAGGAAACAAGCTAGTAATAATCAATAAAACAGGTATAACATCAATAGGACAAATGTTCGCTTAGCAGGTTCATAGATTATTTGTCTCGTATCACGGTTCTCAAACTAATTATCTGTTAATTTTGCAAAAGTGGCTATTTAATCGTTATCTAAGGAATGTAGAAATTTCCAGTGAAAGTTTTACTTTACATCATCTTTTTTCTTTAAATATCTGTACGGAGACCGAGTTCAACAAAATAAAAGGGAAAATAGCGGCAAATAGGGCATCCACTAAGGCGTCTTTTACTTCAACCACAAACTCCGGCTTCAAGTTCCAGCTATTATTTCCCTGTGCATATCTGACCCCATGCAACATAATTAGATCATGTGACCAGTAAATGGGGAATGGTTTCCGGGCTTATTCCATCACGATAATAAGCAAATTGATGGAGTTTATCATATATCCCAAGATTCTTCAATCAGAGAGTTTTTTACAGGAAGACCAAGACTTGCAAAGAACAACAATTCAATATATAACACACACACACAAAACATTGAGAAAGTAACACATACCAGCTTGCATTCAAACGTTGTGAAGAACCAGAAAGTGTAGTATTCTCTTCCCGAGTCAGCTATATCCAAAATGGACTCATTTTCCAATCCATAGAAGGGATCAGCTACAAGCTTGTTCTTCACAAGGGTAGCCAAAACACTGATAATCAAAATTACCCAACTTCAGTTAAAACTGCGTTTTTCTTGAAGCTCATTCAAAGATTTAAAAGGCTCCTCAAACAAATCAAATAATAAATAAAAAAAAAACAAAAACAAAATCCTTAACAGTTACAGCAAGTACACTATCAGCGAAGCTATATATACTAATACAAAAACCAATTCCTGATCAATACAAAACCCATTTGATAGTCATTTGATTCAGTTCTATAACCAGAAAATTCACTCAGCATTACTTTAGTGCATTCCGATAACATGACAGAAGAGAAAGAGAAGAATTTAGAGTAAAAATAAAAAGTTCCACAGTAATTACGTTCCGGGAACGACAGCTTCCATCCATGGGGACTGATCAGAGTTAGGAGGATGAGTGGTGGTGAGCTCAATTCCGGTGAAGTCGACCTCAGTTGATCGCGCCGCCAACCACCCTGCATCCAACACTCTCTTCCCTAAAGCTGCTCCCACCATCTTAACAACTCGCTATCAGTCACCGGAAGCTAATGCAGTGAAATTATAGTCAAGAATTTCAATTTAGGTTTGCAGAAAAGTGGAAGTGATAGTGGGTGGGTGGTCCAACGTCTGCTGTTAGTACAGACAAGAATGAGGATTGATGAATTCATTTGTCGGTGCATTAGAACATTACAAACGAAGATCGGCTCATTGATTCTTGTTAACGGCAGCATTATGATGACTGGGGCCTATCAATATGACTATTATTCAATTTTTTTCTTTGGGTTTGCTGTTTCACGTGGTGGATTTGGGGATAAGAATATTATTGCAAAGCTTGTCCACGTGTGTCAGCGTGTTAATATTTTTTAAATAAACAATATATATTGAAAAAAAAAACAAACAAACAGCAAAGATGAAGAGAATAATGGAAGAAAAAAGGGAAATTTGAATAACTTAAGACAAGATAACAAGTGAGATTCTTTGGCAGAGTTGACTTGATTAAACCTACAATTTTATAAACCGAATTAATACTATCTTTGTTTATAGTAAACAATTTGGTAACTAACAATTAGTCCTTGCACATCATTTGGTTGATATGATTTGGATACTTATCATTGTTTTTCTTGTTTTTTCTTTTTATATTTGGGTCATATTACAAAAATATTTTAGGGAAATATTAGTATATTTACTTCTAAATCTAATATATGATTACTTTATCATAGAGAGATTAGGGTGATATATAATCATGATTTTTAGTAGAATGGCCCACTTATCCCAAGCTGGATAGATACAAGTTTTATGCAACCAAATAAAAGATGAATTTAGATAATTAAGCCTTTTGTAGGTTTATCATGGCCACTAAAATGTAAAGAGCCCCTAAAGAGATAAAATGGGGAAAAAGGGTAGTATTGTTATCTTTTAAATTGTCACATATTAAACGGATACATCAAGTTAATTTTTTGAAAATTCTAATACATTTATAACAATATATATGGCATAAATATCTCATATATCATAAAATTTTTAGAGCTAATATAGTGAGATACAATATTATAGATGAAACTTGAACAATACTGCTCCCAAAAATAATAATTGAGTTTTAGAATCTTGCATTTGCTATTTCAATTCAACTTTGTAACTTCGAAAGAGAATTATTTTCTAAAAGTTAAAGTTCTATTTAAAACACAACAAAGGAATATGAAAATACTATATTTAGGCCATGTTTACTTGAGCAAATTATGGGGATTTGGCATTGATAAACCAAGACACACTCTGTTTACTTTAAATGTCAAAAATTGCAAGCTTTCCTAACAAACCCGTGTCAAAGTGTGTTTTATGTAGGTTTGTGTAACTCCCAATTTTTTCTAGTTTATGTAACCAGTTTTCTAACCAATAGAGCGATTTACAAATTTGCCCCCCCTATACATAAATATCACACCCCAATTGCAAAACCCTTATCTCAAAACATCAGTTGTTCTCTTCTCCTTCAAAAAGCAATAGTCGCTGCTCCTGTCTCCTGCCGACGGCAAAAGCAACAAAAAAGATGCTATCTCAAACTATGATTCTTCATCACAAATGTAACCCAATATATGGATGCTGCTTCAAAGTTGCAATGAGGTGGTTCGATTTTGTTTTTTCTTTCTTTTTCTTTTTCTTTTTTTTTTTCCTTATTTTTAATGAGTTTGAAGAAGGATCTTGGGTTATTCGTCATCTTGCAAGAGTTTAAATGGATGATGATCTAGGAGTATTTAGGTTTTATTTGGGATATTTTTTTGTTCAACTCTCCCAGCATTCCACTTTGCTGAAAATGTGGTGGATGGTCTTGTTTTTTACTATTTGTTTATTTTTATTTTTATTTTTTCCTTTACCTATGGTTGTTTCATCCTTGGCTTCAAAAGATTTTTTATGTAACTAATTTGATGGTATTATGGACATTTCATATTACAGCCCACTTAAACTAATGTTAACTACACACATAATAAAAGTCAAAGTAAACAAACGTCCAAATTCATATAACTCATATAAACTTATATTTAAATCATTCATACTCTAAATCCATATTATATCCACATGCCCAAGTAAACATGCCCTTAAAATGATGAGAAAATATAGTTCATCTTAATTCCTACTAGGGCACCACTTAAAATCAATAGTTTTTAACTATGAATGCCTTGTTTGTGTGCTCAAAGGTTATTCTTCTCTTTCCTTCCTATTTGAACACTCAAAATTTTTTATTTATCTATCTCTTCATTAAAAGCATCACTTATTTTTATTTCAATTTTTTTTTCTATGTCTATCCCATTATCCTATTATTATGTCAATCAAAATTAAATTTGAATTAACACAAAGTGACCAATATCATTCAATTAACTTCTATATTGAACATTACTCATTATACTCTGCAAGGGCATAACAACAATTATAAGGTAGTTATAATTCTTAGTAGTGATTGGAAATAATTATTACTTGAAGACATTAATTTGACAAGGTAAATAATTAAAACAAGCCCCTAAGCTATTAACACATCTCTAAAACGCTAGGATTATAAATACTCCATGAAAACAACCACCAAGGGTTAAGCACTCATTCACTAACAGAAAGAGGCATTTACTCTAAAATTCCAGAGAGTAGTCACATTGATTATGGATACTTGAGCTCCCTAAATTAGAGACCAATTTAATTACTCCTTGATCTCTCAGTCGACTTTCAAGTCATCATTTTGGCATCATCTATGGGAAGCTTCTAACTCATTGAACGATGAAGATGTAAACTAGATCAAGAGCCCGAGACTTGAGCACCTCCATTGTCAATTCAAGGGAGGCCAATAATGAAGTGAACAAACAATAAAGGTCTCCTTAGAATTTAGAGAGACTACCAGTGACTCCCAAGCACTTCTAATCTCCAATTATCAGTACAAAACTAACAGAAATCCCATGCTATAGCTCAAAAGGCTCTCCTTACTCTCATAGAGGATGCTTGTGTCACAAAAGCCACGAAAGCATTCGCCCAATATGCCAAATAACACCACCGTCTGAAGCCCCTTCATTTTCTAGAAAAGGTCAAAAGCCTACCTCAACTCCCAATGAGACTATAGAAGTTCAGCTCGGAATGAAGAACTCATCCTCCTTCTCAACGAATTGACAATGAGCCTGCTTGCCTAGTAGCCAACTCAAGGAGAAAGATAAACATGATTGATTTTGCCCCTTGTTCCTTCACATCCAGATGCAACCCATAAGCACCTTTGGAGAACCTCCTTGTAGCCATTGTTTCCCTATAGTGGAGCCCTTTCTACATTGCCATCCTCAATAAGTTGGCTCTAATAAGTGTCAAGGTGCCAAACTTTCGTCAATTTGACGGATGTGGAGACCACAAAAACACTCAGATGATTTCTAGATCTAAATGAACTTAAACGATTTCATTGAATGGGGCCTGCTAAAAGCTATTCCACATAACTTTGAAGAAGCATACTCTCACATAGTACAAATGGCTGCTTCTAAAACTGTTACCAGCCTAGAGCAATTAGCTTCTTTGTTCTTACACAATTACCACCTTAAGACCTTATCTTACCTATTCACACTGAAATAGCAACAAGGGGAGCTCTTGCAGCATTATATGAGCCGTTTTGTCTAGGCCATCTACAAGATTCCCTACCTCAGTCATGAGCTACTTCTTGACATTATCTGATAAGTTTAAAACATAAGAGATTTAAAGAGTCCATAGCCCTCAAGTCACTAGCCACCCTAGAAGAACTCATGCCCTAAGCATTGAAATATATGCATCGAGAAGGCAATATAACCTCAATCTATCTACAAAAGAAAGATGAGGTAGGAAGAGTCTAATGTGGGTGGAGGAAAGGAAGAACACAAATATGTACCCCTCATGGATTAACTAGATAGATTCCCCTTAACGCACAGAGGGTGAAAGTGGTAATCGTGGTAGAATAGTAAAGACTACTGGAAACGCCTAAGAGAATGCAAGATAATCTGCAAAAACCAAGTCAAATAAGTATGGTCATTTCCATTGTGATAGGGGACATGTGACTAAGAACTGCTACCATTTAAAAATGAGATCGAGAAGGCTACCCAACAAGCAAACTTGGAGGAATCATAAGTCCGTAGAGAATAGACGTGAGACAATCATGCGCCCCATCTAGAAGTGCAAACAGTTTGCGCACAATGGGAATCACTGATGTTGTCTTCCATGGCCTGTAGGCGACTCCACCAACGCTCGCAAGTTGATGATGAGAGCCACCTGACATACTTAAAACTACATGAATGATGAATATGCAAGAGCAACTACTACAAGAATTAATAAAATAGTGAGTAGGTATCATTCCAACAAGGATTTGAGTTATTTTTCACTAAGTACAATGGTAGAGCAGCTAAATGATCAACATTTGTAAGAGAGTGATGAAATAATGAAATTAATAAAATCAATATAAAACTTAATTAAGAAAAACCTTAGAATCAATAGATCGCTAATTTACATGAATTTAACCTTAGTAAGTTTAATGGATTTAATTATTAACGCTAAGTATGATGCAATTATATGACTCCACTGAGTTACTGGCAATTAAAATTCGTAATCATCCAATTCAATATATGTCTGTAAGAATCAAATGAAATTAAGAATTCCTAACGCATGCAAGTACATGTCTATCCTATTAATCTATTTATTCATCTCATATAAATAAACCAAACAAATGCTCTTTGATTGACAACCTAGTCCAAATATCTTCATAGAGAATTTTTATGGTTAACTATGCGCCATAATGGATAAAATAATCAAATCCAATCAAACATCAAAAGGATAAATTAATAAAATTAAATCATGCAAAAAGATTCAATCATCGTTATAGGAAGGGGAAACTAGTTCATACTCATAAATAAAAGCATAGCAAAGTTTTGGGAGTACATCATAAAAATTCTAGATGAATAAAGCAAGAGAAGAGAAAAGAAAAAAAAAAAAAACTATTTCTAGCCTCTTTCTGATAGCCATCTTCACTTGCTCCAAGATCTAAACTTTTAGGAATTGTCTCTTTGCCTTGAATTGAATTCTAATTATAAATTGAATTTAACTAATAACTAAATGAACAAGACACTAGAAGTCAAAAAATAAAAGTATCACTATTTTTATTACAAGATTCCTTTATAATCTTGGATATCTTTAAAGCCTTCAACTTCTACCACGATTTGGATAGCCCAAACCTGAGCAATCAAATCAGTCATTTTTTAAATAAGAACTTATTAAAATATAAGTACAGTAAGGTCTCACACTATCTAGGCCGTGACCCTCACTTGGTAACTATATGTCAAACTAAGTCATGCCGTAGTATTCAACTAAAAGAATTCCAAATGTCATGTCTTCGCTTGAGCAGCTAGAGGTAATTATAGGAGATGGCCTAGCATGGTATAATGGTTCCAAGCCCTATTGTTGGACTCCTGTCCATCCACATGGATCTTTTCTATAGCTGAGGTTCGTTAAAGATTTAGGTAAGTCTTATACTCTCTTCAAAAGGAAAAGAGATCATACTTTGTAGTTGCTCCTTAACTTATGTGGGCCTAACTGTCCCCTGATTGCATAAATTATGTATTAATGTCTAGGCTTGTATGCTTGTAGCCCAGTAAGACTAGTAGGGCTTTTAGGGCCCTTCATACCACAACTCAAGAATTCAAATCCTGCTTGACTTTGTGAGACTTGAAGTATTGGATCTGATTACAACTTTGCGAAGTAGAGTCCTCATCTCCTTCCCTCCCCCCTTCCCCCCTCTAAAAAAAAATAAAATAAAATATGTTGTTGTGATTTGTGTACTCTTAGCACATCAAATAATGTTTTAGCTTAATTTCTACAATTATGACATAAAATATGCTAAATTTAATATAAAAATCGTAACACCCCAACTTAGTACATAAGTGCAAGTTGAGATGTTTTTCGGCTAAAGTAACTAAATATATGAAATGTCGGTAAGAAAGCATAAAGAATGTGAGTATAATCCAAAATGATATAATAAGTCTGCTAGTACCAAAATATATAACGTTGGAATCTAAAAATTCTAGAATTAGTTCACGGCAAATTCTATTACATATTTAAATCAAAAACAAATTTCCAATATGATAGCTAATACTGTATTATATACTATGCCACGTCCTAAGAGTGAAAGATGTGACTTACAATCTAACCTAAGTATGGAGTATAGATTCATGTGTAGCCATCTAATAGATAGTCCAAGGTGTTAACAAATAAATATGTAATACCCCGAGATTTCCCTAATTAAAAGATTTGAATTTTTTTTCAAATTTCACAACTTGATATGATTTCTATAAAACGAGGGCCGTTTTACCATTCAAAACAAGTTTACACGTCCCAAACATTTTCATCGATAGGGCTTCGATTTCTTACGAAATTTCAACCCAAATTAACACCAATTGAGCCCAAATAATGGTCCAAATACTTTCCAAAAATTTTCAACCACATATATATATAAGTATATATATTAAACAAATTAAAATGAAAGAAATCAAGAAAAAAATCAGAAAAATGGATTCAAATTCTGCAAAGAATGGGCAGCCTTCTCTTTTGGTGGAAAGCCATAGTGGTTGGTGAGGATTAATGCTCCAAAGATTGACTAGCAACCTAATCCACTAACCTCTCTCTTTATAAATGGAAGTCAAGACTTGTTGCCACTCTTTACTCACTCCAAAAATCTGAAAACTTAGCTTCAAATCTTCTCCATCCTCTCTCTATTTTCGGCAGCCTCCACACTACACACACTTGTACATTTTAAAGTTCAAGCTTTAAGAAAATCCAAGGGGAAGTCTAGGTGTTATACATGCGAGCATTGGGTAAGTGAAACTTGATTTATGTTCATATGATTATGATGATGAAATTTAGAGTTTGACATAAGAACTTATGACTTGGTTTAGGCATTTGATTCCGTTGATCAAACTCGGAGTATTTACAAATCGAACTTAGGACTAAGGTAAGACTTATGGAACCTCATTTTCCTTTTCACATGCTTATGTGCTTCTCATTATTAATCATCTTATTGTGCGGAGCTCATTGTATTTTGTATTGTATTCATGTTGGCTATCGTCGTATGAACTTGTTGCTATGATTCATTGTTATCGTTAATATGAGCTCTCGCTTTGAAATAATGATTCTATAACTTGTGAACCTCTTTCATGTCTTCCCTACACCTGGACTGAAATTGTACTTGGGACCATGGACTAAATGAGGATGATTTGTTGCTAAAATCGAAAGAAAACAAGAAAAATATATGAAAACGTTTTGTTTTAACTAGGTTTTGATTTTTTGAAAAATCTTCATTCGAACTCCAAAACTATGATTTAGAAATATTTATGAACCTAAAAGAACCCCAAAAACGTGATTTTGGATAAAAAATTGAAAGAAAATAGAAAAGACGAAAAATAGAATTTTTGGCCGAGGATAGGCGCTTAAGCGCCCAAAACCAGCTCCCTAGCACCCGTCCAAAACCATGTAACATCATTTTTCCAGTGAGTGCCCAAACCGGTGCCCCAGCGCCCGGAAAGATTTGGAAAATTGTCCTGTTTCATTTTCTGTCCAGAAGTCGAGCACAACATTTCATTTCTTAACCTCCAAAACCAACTTTCACTCGTTCAAATAGCCCATATAATATACCGTTGGAAACCTCTTTAAGTGTAGATACCTTTAAAATCAAGAATTTCGAAAAACAAAGAGCAAAAATGAGTGAAAATGGCCTCGGAATGCCGACTGCCATTTCTACCGTATTCCAGTGACATCTCTATTTTTTCTTCAACTTCTCGGCCTTGAAAACTTGACTTCTCCTCATCTAAATGACTCATATAATATACCGTCGGAAACCTCTTTAAGTGTAGATAACATTAGAATTTAGATTCACTCAAAAATATGGAAAATCATGGTCGAAAACATCCTTAGAACACGACTCGCCAGATTTTCGAGAAGCTGGATTGACCCTGCCTCGACTTCTACTTTCCAAGTTTTAAAAATTGAATTTTTTCTTATCGAATTAACCCGAAAAATATACCATTAGAAATATTATCGAGTCTAGTTATTATGGAGTTAAAATACAAGTTTTAACTCATTAAGATGAATTTTTAAAGTAATCGAAAAGTGAACTGCCGCTAGAAAAATATTGATTTAAGCTATTTTGATATTTTTTCTCGAAATATCTTTAAATTTAAACTCCATACCTTTTACCAAAAATCATTTTTATGATCCGAGTGAGGTTTTGGCCAATTTTCGAATAAAATGAATTTTGAAATTTATATTTATTCCAAATGATTTCTTTAGTATTTTACCCCCTTAACAAGATAAAGGTTTCAAAATGAAAAATCTCTAGTCCATAGTCCAATTTCGATTTATTTGTCCTCTACAGCGTATGATCTCAATTTCGATCTATTTGTTCTCTACAGTTTATGATTCCAAATCCTGATTTGTTTAATTGATATGATTGGCCAAATTTCTGAACCATTTATTTAATACTGTTGGTCAATCGAATATTGTGCCGAAATGGCTTACTGATATACCCGAAATGACTGACTGTTCCTGAACCTGTCTGAATGATTACTGTTGGGCCCTGGGATTTGTCAGGAATATCTTATATGGGCAATATCGGATTGACTATTAGAACCCTTGGGACTCCCCTACTGTTGGATAAACTGGACGAGCCCTGAAGTTAGGGTTCTGAAAGCCTATCTTAAAGCACGTGGATAGTCGACAATGCTTTTACTGTACTGGCTCTTACGAGAGCATTGGAGGGATAAGAATGAATCTGTTTGAAGATATAAGGGTGATAGATCCACCAAAACTACTTGATTTAGCCTTCTATGACCTGAATGTGATTACTGTTTATTGTTATCTAATTGATATCACTGTCCTGACTGTATTGTACTACTTACTGAATCACATTCTCGTTTATTATTGTTTTGATTACCAATCGTACTCTTGTGTTCTATATTTCTCGCCATAAGTTTTACTGGGTCAGTGGACTCATGATTCCATAATATCATATAAGTTCCTAGACCAATGATTGACTGATTAAAGCTTTGTATAGACTGTGGATTTAGTGACTGAAATCTCGTGTTAGTATATGGCATTCACTTGGGAATTGATGTATATAAGCATGTACTGGGACATGTTAAACGTTTTGATTTAAGATTTGTTAAGAGTATATAAATTGTCGGCTTGTAATAGTGAGAATATCTGGATGTGATATTTTAGTTTAATTAAGTTCCTATTTGAACCGTGGATACGTTTAGCTTGTAATTTGAATTTTGTAATGAATTTTGAAAATTCCAACTTGTAAATTTGGAACATTAAGTTATGAGATTGTATTTTAAGATTTTAATAGCCTGCAAATGGTATTTTTCTGTTGGAATTTAATATGAATGCATTTTGTTAGTTCTGTTTGGTTTTGGAATGATTTTTCGTCTGCGAGTAGCACTTCGGATCTCGGAGCAAAATGCCTCGGGATTCGTGGCGTTACAGATGGTATCAGAGCAGACCACTAGTCAAACAGAACTAAGTGCTATGCGGGACAAAGTGCTACACGTATGGGAGCCACCTCTTGAACCTGCAGGGCAAAGTGCTATATGCGCGTGAGCCACCTCTTGAGCCCGTAGGAGCCACCTTTAGAGTCCCAACATCTGGTAGGCGGTCCTAGACCAGTTATATCGCAATGCCGGAATCAGACTCTCGGGATAAGAACTTCTTTGAAATTATGTCATAAGATTGGATTGGATTAAGTTATGATCATTTGGTATAATGGGTAATGTTTAAATATATCGGATTGCAATTGGAAGGCCTACCAATTTGTGAACTGTTATATTTATGCACCAACCATTTGATTTTAGGAAGATGTTATAAGCGTGAAAATGTTGTTGAATTGTTTTGGGTTAGATATTGACCCTAGTGACTTTAGGAAGGGATGGACAAAGGAATGAAGCTTTTGTTTATCGTTGAACATAAAATTTAAGAAATCTTGGTGTTAAGATAGATTCGTCATTTTATCCGTAATTTTACTAGCCATTTGCAATTATTGAAAATTTCGTTGATAGGATGGAGTAAGAAAAGCGAAAATTGACTAGAATGAAGGAGTTGGAATGTAGTCCCAATCGGGGAGACAGTAAAAAAAGTAAACGAATGAGACTTTAATAAGAAATTAAAGGAAAGAGATGAGACGCTAATTTAGTTAGAGAGATAGCTAGCAGGAAGGGATGAAATTAAGTCGAGCGATGCTAAGAATGTTGGGAGTATTGTCGGAGTAAATACTAGATAAGAAAATAAGGAGACAAAGGATTCTAATTAAGTTAAGATTGATTGGAAGATGAAATCTTAAACCCATCTATATATGTATGTATTAGGAACTCCGATGCATGAGTACTCGAGAGTGGCAATCTCAATTATGTCAGATTTTGTAGAACCTAGTGGTAATTATGATAAAGGAAACTCGGCATGATGAGGCAGTGCTTATATAATCATTTTCTTTGCTCATTTTGTGATGTGAACTAGTAACCAGGCTTTTGACTAATTAATGAGGAATATTCTGAACTTAATGAACATGGGATTTTAGTATTGCCGATCTTGAGCCATGAAGGTTTATTTTTGTGACGAGAGGATTATGAACCTCTGAGACAATGGAACTTTGGGTTGACACTTAGAAATTTCATGAACCATTATTCGATAAAAATGGCATCAAGAATAAGAATCTTAATGAACGAACTCCCCAAGACAACGCAATAGGCCAAGATGAGTTTTATTCAAGAGATTAAGGATACCAGAAAACCCAAGAAATATAGAGAGTGTCTTACCCAAGAGATGCCACGAAAGAGAACTCCCTAATGATAAGTGGGTTTACAACCACTTGTTAACTAGGTCTTGGGATTTAAACCACCCAAGTTCAAGGATGAGTTTGATAAGAAGGAAGTAGATGATGTGATTGGGAAAATTGAAACAAGCTTTTAAGTATTCAAACACTCAGAAGAACTACAATTTAGATATGCCACTTTTCTTTTAGAAAAGATAGCATAAAACTGATAACATGCTGGAGTGCAAATATAGGAATTGAAAAGGGTCATGTCAACTTGGAAGTATTTCGAGCGAAATTATTGAAAGAAAAAAATTCATTAATCTGATTCAAAGATCTCTATTGATAACAGAATAAGAGGATTAGTATCAGCAATTAATCCAGTGCACCTCACATGTCCTAACATATGAACAGAAATTAAGGGATTAAAACTGAGCCGATGTTCTAGTAAGAGATTGAAGGATGGACTCTACGCAAGGATTGGAAAGTAATATCTTGGTCCAAGATTTTCATGCCAAGTTTTATCTAGCCCTAGGTCTGCGCGTTCTTTTATATCGCCTATGTGTGCTAAATAAATAGGTTCAACTTCAGAATTGAGGAAAATCCTATAAAGTTTAGAATCTATAAGAGAATTTTACGAAACTTGTATTAAGTATTTGAATTCTCCTGCGATTATAGAAAAATAGGAAATTGTCGCTTGTCCTATGTATAACAGCCTGTCTGAATCCTAAATTCTCAGATTTGTAAGTTTAGGAATGGTAGGATACCACAAGTTAAGGTACTTTGGAGAAACCAGAAAGTCGAAAAGGCTACCTGGAAACGTGAGGATGAAATGCAGACCAAATATCATCATCTATTTGAATAAGGTAAGAATCTGGGGACCAGATTCATTTAAGGGGGGAGAGTGTAATACCCCGAGATTTTTCTAATTAAAAGATTTGAATTTTTTTTTAATTTCACAACTTCATATGATTTCTATAAAACGAGGACTGTTTTACCATTCAAAACAAGTTTATACGTCCCAAATATTTTCATCGATAGGGCTTCGATTTCTTACGAAATTTTAACCCAAATTAACACCAATTGAGCCCAAATAATGGTCCAAATATTTCCCACAAATTTTCAGCCACATATATATAGGTATATATATTAAACAAATTAAAAGGAGAGAAATCAAGAAAAAATCAGAAAAATAGATTCAAATTCTGCAGAGTATGGGCAGCCTTCTCTTTTGGTGGAAAACCATAGTGGTTGGGGAGGATTAATGCTCCAAAGATTGACTAGCAATCTAATCTAGTAACCTCTCTCTCTATAAATGGAAGTTAAGACTTCTTGCCATTCTTTACTCACTCCAAAAATTTGAAAACTTAGCTTCAAATCCTCTCCATCCTCTCTCTATTTTCGGCAGCCTCCACACTGCACACACCTGCACATTTTAAAGTTCAAGCTTTAAGAAAATCCAAGGGAAAGTCTAGGTGTTATACACTTTACCATTGGATAAGTGAAACTTGATTTATGTTCATATGATTATAATGATGAAATTTAGAGTTTGACATAAGAACTTATGACTTGATTTAGGCATTTGATTCGGTTGATCAAACTCGGAGTACTTATGAATCAAACTTAGGACAAGATAAGACTTATGGAACCTCGTTTCCCTTTTCACATGCTAATGTGCTTCTCATGATTAATCATGTTATTGTGCGGAGCTCATTGTATTTTGTATCGTATTCATGTTGGCTATCGTCGTATGAACTTGTTGCTATAATTCATTGTTATCGTTAATATGAGCTCTCGTTTTGAAATAATGATTCTATAACTTGTGTACCTCTTTCATGTCTTCCCTACACCTAGACTTAAATTGTACTTGGGACCATGGACTAAATGAGAATGATTTATTGCTAAAACCGAAAGAAAATAAGGAAAATAGATAAAAAAGTTGTGTTTTAACTCGGTCTTGATTTTTCAAAAAATCCTCATTCGAACTCCAAAACTATAATTTAGAAATGTTTATGAACTTAAAAAAACCCCCCAAAAACGTGATTTTGGATCAAAAATTGAAAGAAAATAGAAAAGACAAAAAATAAAATTTTTGATCGAGGATAGGCGCTCAAGTGCACGGATTGAGCGCAAACCAGCACCCCAGCGCCCGTCCAAAATCATGTAACATCATTTTTCCAGTGAGCTCGGCGCTCAAGCGCCCAAATTGGCACTCCAACGCCCAGAAAGATTTGGAATATTGTCTTGTTTCATTTTCTGTCTAGAAGTCGAGCACAACCCTTCACTTCTTAACTGCCAAAACCTAACTTTCACTCGTCTAAATAGCCCATATAATATATCATTGGAAACCTATTTGAGTGTAAATACCTTTAAAATCAAGAATTTCAAAAAAAAAGAAGGAAAACGAGTGAAAATGGCCTCGAAATACCGACTGCCATTTCTACCATATTCCAGTGATGTCTTTATCTTATCTTCAACTTCTCGGCCTTGAAAACTTGACTTTCCCTCATCCAAATGACTCATATAATATATTGTTGAAAACTTCTTTAAGTGTAGATAACATTAAAATTTAGATTCACTCCAAAATATGAAAAATGATGATCAAAAACATCCTTAGAACATGACTCGCCAGATTTTCGAGAAGCTGGAATGACTCTGCCTCGACTTCTACTTTCCAAGTTTTAAAAAACAAACTTTTTCTTATCGAATTAACCTGAAAAATATACCATTAGAAAGATTATCGAGTCTAGTTATTTATGGAGTTAAAATATGAATTTTAACTCATTAAAATGAATTTTAAAGTAATCAAAAAGTGAACTACTGCTAGAAAAATATTGATTTAAGCTATTTTGATATTTTTTCTCTAAATGTCTTTAAATTTAAACTCCATACCTTTTACCAAAAATCATTTTTATGATCCGAGTGAGGTTTTGGCCAATGTTCGAATAAAATAAATTTTGAAATTTACATTTATTCCAAATGATTTCTTTCATATTTTACCCCCTTAGCAAGATAAAGGTTTCAAAATGAAAAATCCTCTAGTCCATAGTCCAATTCCGATTTATTTATCCTCTATAGCCTATGATCTCAATTTCGATCCATTTGTTCTCTACAGTTTATGATTCCAAATCCCAATTTGTTTGATTGATATGATTGGCCAAATTTTTGAACCGTTTATTTAATGTTGTTGGTCAATCGAATACTGTGCCGAAATGACTTACTGATATACCCGAAATGACTGACTGTTCCTGAACCTGTCTGAATGATTACTGTTGGGCCCTGAGGTTTGTCAGGGGTATTTGATACGAGCAATATCGGATTGACTATTAGAACCCCTGAGACTCCCCTACTGTTAGATAGACTGGACAAGCCCTGGAGTTAGGGTTTCGAAAGCCTATCTTGAAGCACGTGGATAGTTGACAGTGCTTTTACTGTACTAGCTCTTACGAGAGCATTGAAGGGATAAGGATAAATCTGTTTGAAGATATATGGGTGATAGATTCACCAAAACTGCTTGATTCAGCCTTACATGACCTTAATGTGATTACTGTTTACTGTTATCTAATTGATATCACTGTCCTGACTGTACTGTATTGCTTACTGAATCACATTCTCATCTATTACTGTTCTGATTACCGTTTGTACTCTTCTGTTCCATATTTCTCGCCATAAGTTTTACTGGGTCAATGAACTCATCATTCCATAATATTATGTAGGTTCCTAGACCAATGATTGACTGATTAAAGCTTTGTATAGACCGTGAATTTAGTGACTGAAATCTCGTGTTAGTATACGGCATTCACTTGGGAGTTGATGTATATAAGCATGTACCGGGACATGTTGAACGTTTTGATTTAAGATTTGTTAAGAGTATATGGATTGTCAGCTTGTAATAGTAAGAATATCCGAATGTGATATTTTGGTTTAATTAAGTTCCCGTTTGAACCGTGGATAAGTTTAGCTCGTAATTTGGATTTTATAATAAATTTTGGAAATTCCAACTTGTAAATTTGGAACATTAAGTTATGAGATTGTATTTTAGGATTTTAATGGCTTGCAAATGGTATTTTTTTGTTGGGATTTAGCCTGAATGCATTTTGTTAGTTCTGTTTGGTTTTAGAATGATTATCCGCCTGCGAATAGCACTTCGAATCTCGGAGCAAAATGCCTCGGGATCCGGGGCGTTACAACATAAGTAGCAAAAAGTAGTCTTAACAACATGGACAGAATTATCTTAGGAAAGCTATATCCTTACAAGGCCAAAATCTCAATTGAGTCCTGTTGCAAAAGAAATTTTTTTTTTTAAAATGGTTAAGTCCATAAACTTAGTGATGAAATAATAAAAGAAATCTTTTTCATTTCTCTTGTTTTGAAAAGTTTTTCTCACTATAATTTTTTATCTTTATTTTTTATTTTTTTGGTAAAGTATGCAATGTCTAAGAAAATGTATGAAGGAAATATCTTTTTAGAGCAAGCGAATATTTCTTGTTGTGGAATAAAAGATATTAAACGAGAAGTGCTACCATATCGAGTAGTGGCTGAGAGAAGGGTTAGGGTCTTCCACCTTATGACTCTCGTCATAAACTAATTACAATCCTTACCCCTCTAATTCCTCCCGAGTGGCCACTTGGTTGGCAAAGCAAATTACGTAGGCACAATTGGAACATGTCAAATCCATCCCAAGAGTTCGACTATCTTCGACGAGCTTTGGGCATGGATTTAAGTGGGTACTAATTGGAAGACTAGCCACCATTGGTCCAATACCATCTGATCGTCTTTCTGATATAGTTCCGGGCCCAAATTTTCCAAGAGCTTCCTCATTGGGTAATAAGTCAAGGTTTGGTTCTTATGATCAAATAACAAATTGATAGTTGGACTACTAAGATTGAAGGTTCATCTAGACGTCGCGTAGATGATCGACTCCAATCTGATTGTTATTATGCCAAGTCTACAAAATGATTTCAAAGTATTTTTCTAAAGTTCAAAGATGCAAGGACCGAGGACTTGGCTCAAGATTCAAACATGCTCACAGAAAATGTTATTTTATAATTTAAAACTCTTAATATCAATAATAATGAAGCTTTTAAAAATATATTTCATATATACATATATATAAGGACCAAAAAGTTTTCCTAAAATATTTTTTATATATATTTTTTTATTATTTTTTTATTAAAAATGGGTGTAGAGCCGAGAGATGGCCAAGGAAATGGTTAGAAAAAAAAAGATACATATTTTTTTAGTAGGATTTTTCATGAGAAAATTACAAAAATGTTCACTATGTCTAAAATTTCATCAAGAAAATCAAGTTTGTTATGAATATATTGGGTAAATTGCAAGTACACTACCTGTATTATCCATAATTGACAAATACCCCCTCGTGTTCTTTTCAATAGCTTAAAACCCCTATCAGGTTTGAATAATTAGCATAGTGCGTCTAGTTGGGGCAGTGTAATGCACGCCCCTGTTAATGTGACTAGGACTTGAAAAAATGAAATGAAATGACCTAAATACCCTCAAAATAACGTTGGAAAGGTTGCCTCTTTCTTACCCATCTTTTCTTCGCTATTTTTGTAGAAAATCCTCCATTTTCCCTTATCTCTCTTTCTTAAATTTTCTCTATTTTACATTAATTTTCAGATAATGAAGAAATGTGAAGTCAAACTTGTATTAGATAATTTTCTCCATTTTCTTTCTTTCTTTTACTCCACATTTTCTCTCTTAGATTCTTCATTCTTTTGGGAAACGAATCAATTTTGAGTTTTTCCTTGTTTTGTTCTTTGATTTCTTTGAATTTCTTTGGCTTTTTGTTTCAATTTTGATCGAATATGGGTTTTGTAACACCCCGAGATTTCTCTAATTAAAAATTTCGAGTCGTCGATTTTGTAAATTAAATCAATTTCAATAAAATGAAAAACGATTTAACTTCATAATATATTTCTCACATTCGAAAATATTTCTCTCGTTTACTCTTCGATACCTCGAGATCTTTGGGCCCAATAAATTTTATTTAAGCCCAAAATCAAGCCCAAACAAGATCCAAACTTCAACCCACGTTCTAATCCATTAATAAACATTTGAAATAAATAAATACATGAAAATCTAATCTGCAGAAGGCATGGGAGCAGCCGGATTTGTGCTTCACAATGCATGGTGATTGGTGAGATTTGTTGTCCAAAATCTTGACTAACCACCTAATGCACCATTTTCTCTCTATAAGAATGAAATTGAGGCTTGTCTCCAACCTTATTGCCAATCAAAAATTTTGAAAACAAACACCCCATTTCTCATTTCTTCTCTTCTCTCTCGGCACCTTGTTCACACACACACACATTGAAAAATTTCTTCAATCATTAAGGAGGATTTAAAAGGGGAAATCAAGGGTGCTCTCTCTATCATTTGGTAAGTAAGTTTTAGTAAAGATTAGATATTATGATAAGTTAATATGTGAGTTTGAATAAGAGTTTGTTTTTGTGTCTAGACGATTGATCCCTCAGAGTGCTCGGTTTCTAGCATTTAAGCTTTGGTTGACAAGTAAGACTTATGGAATCTCATCTCCCTTTTTCTCATGCTTATATGCTTCCCATGACTTGATCATCTTATTATGCTAAGCTCCTTTGGTATATGATCTTGTTGAATTATTGTATATGAGCTTTGCTTGCTATGACCGTTGTTATCATTATTATGAGCTCTAGACTTCGAAATTATGATCCATTGCCTTACGAACAATGTTGATAGCTACTTTATGTCTGGACTGAAATTACTTTATGGACTATGGACTAAAAGAGGAGGACTTGAACATTTAAAACGTAAGAAAATTAAAAAACGATAGCCTCTCGTGTAAGCCTCGCCCAACACAACACTTCACTTTTTAACCGCCAAAACTCGACTTTCACTCGTCCAAATGACTCATATAATATACCGTTGGAAATCTCTTTGAGTGTAAATGCTTTTAGAATCAAACATTATGAAAAAAAAAGGAAAATAAGTGAAAATGGCCTCCGAAGACTGACTACCATTTCTGCCATATTCCAGTAACGTCTCTGCCTTATCTTCAACTTCTCGGCCTTGAAAACTTGACTTTTCCTCATCCAAATGACTCATATAATATACCATTGAAAATCTCTTTAAGTGTAGATAATACTAGAATTTAGATTTACTCAAAAATATGGAAATTATGGCAAAAAACATCCATAGAACACGACCCGCCAGATTTCCAAGAAGCTGGACTAACTCTGCCTTGACTTCCACTTTCAAAAATTTAAAAATTGATTTTTTCTTTATCGAATTAACCCAAAAAATATATCATTAGAAAGATTATCGAGTCTAGTTAATTACAGAGTTAAAATACAAATTATAACTCATTAAGATAAATTTTGAAAATAATCAAAAAATGAACTACCGCTAGAAAATTATTGATTTTGAGTGATTTTGATATTTTTTATGAAATATCTTTAAATTTAAAACTCTATAATTTTTACGAAAAAATATTTTTTGATCCGAGTGAGGTTTTTAGTCTATGTTCAAATAAAATAAATTTCAAAATTTCATTTATTCCAAAGGATTTCTGTTGTATTTTACCTCTTTAATAAGATGAAGACCTCAAATGAAAACTCCTCTGGTCCATAGTCCAATTCCGATTTATTTGTCCTCTATAGTCTATGATCTCAATTTCGATCCATTTGTTTTCTACAGTCTATGATTCCATATTTTGATTTGTTTGATTGATGTAATTGACCGTGTTTCCAAATTATTCATTTTAAATAATAATTGGTCAATCAAATATGTGCCGAATGGCTTCATGATTATAAGATATGTTTAAATGTCCCATTTATTGTTAGCCTTCTGAAAGCAAACAATTTGGGCCCTGGGAGTTTGCAGAGGTATCAGATTGGGCAACGTTGGGTTGACTGTCTGAGCTCTTGTAAATCCCTGCAAGTGGGGTAGTCCGAATGACCCTGGAGGTAGGGTTCTGAGGGGCTATCCTAAAGCACGTACATTGGCTGTGCTTTACTGTTTATAAGTTGCTCCTTCGGGAGTTTGGAGGGATAAGAAAATTTATATAATATATGTTGGAGATATAAGAGTGGCAGACCTACCAAAATATTTGTTTCAGCCATACGACTTGAATGTGATATATGTCCATTATTATTTGTTTGCTTCGTTCATTCTGATTGATTTTGAATCGTTTATTGAAATCACATTCTAGTCTTTAAATTGATATACTTTGGAACTTCTTCGTTTCTGTCCTCATGCCATAAGTTTTACTGGGTTAGTGGACTCATGATTTTACAATATTATGTAGGTTCATAGGCCGTGATGTTTGACTGATAGCTCAAGCTTGATCGTGATTAGTTCCTTTTGACTTGTATTAAGCTTGTAATTTTAGCTAGCTTGGATGTTTGGACTTATAAGTTGTATCGTTAAATCAACTTGTAATAGTTAATTAGTTGCTTATGTATCTTGGACAACTTCATTGACTTGAAATGATATTTTGGAATTTTAGTTCAAATTGCTCTTGTTAGTTCCTGTTGTTAGTTTTAGATCATTTTTTGTAAGCAAGTAGCGTCTCAGATCACGGGGCAGAATGCTGTCGTGACCCGGGGCATTACAGGTTTGAAGGGATTTGTTGAAGAGGCATTGCCTCGATTATTGCGGGTTGCAGCACCCACCATCTGAATTTAATCAAGATCAGGATGTAGCTTCAGGTTGAGACGGTGATGGTAGCCTCGCGAACCCTCTGCCCTGCTTTGGCGTTTCACGCTTCCGCTGACCATGGCATGCACCTTCTTTCTCCACGCGTAGGGCCTATTTTTGTGGGAATCCAGATTATCCAACAAGATGGCGTGGCAGCTCTTTTCTCCGACATCTCCGCCAGACTTTATATTCCACCACCAGAATGGGTCTATATGATATTCTTAAAATGAAGTGGACAGATCCTAATCCTAATACTCGAAAACTGCAATTTCATAGGTTAAATTGCAATTGAAATGGTTAATTAAGGGTTTAGATTAATTTACAGTTTAGGGTTTGCATCCTTTTAGCACGAGGGAAAGAAATGACATATGAAGCATTTGCATTTCCCACCTATTTGCATTTTGTAAGGGCAAAATGATCTCTCAATTTAAAAATGCTAAAGAAACACAGCTCTAGGGCACATGTGCTAATTATTCAAAACACTACAGGAAAAATATAGTTTAACGGCGGGAATTTGCAGGCGGTTTTCAAAAATCGCCGTCAAGGAATAAAATAGTGGCAGTTAATGCAGCGGTTCTAGCTATCGCCATGAACGAAAATCAACAAATTAAGATACAAAAGCCAGTAATAGTGTTTTCATTGTTTATAAGCCCTAAGTCACCCCCCAAATTCGCCCGTGATTTTCATCCCCAAAATTTGCCCACGATTTCTACCCCTCAAATCTTGTGCGCAGCTATCATTGTCTCTAAGCCCTAAGCACACATCTTGCGCCCCTAAAACCGCTCGCAATTTTCACCCCCAAAATCCCCCATGATTTTTACCAAGAGAAAATAGAGAGAGTAAACAAGAAATATTGGAACTTGAAGGTGAGTTTTGCTGATTTAATTTTTATGTGAATCGCATTATTTTTTTTAAGAGGAAATTTAAGTTGTTGTTTGTGTTAGTTCAGTTATGAATCGTTGTGGTGTAGGAGGAATTCGGTGGAATTGTTTTTACCACTAGCATTTGCTGTTTCTATTGTTTGATCTTCACAGAATTTTGGTTGTTATCATTGTTATCGTTTTCTTATGATGATTTGGCACGTGATGGTGCTTTATTCTTTATGAATTAGTTTAGGAAAACACAAGTGCTCTGTTAGGCAGTGTTATGTTGATTCATATTGTAAGAAACTATTATTATTATTATTATTATCACCATCATCATCTTGATTCTAGCTGTTTCTGGGATAATTTCCAGATTCTAGTGTTACCACCACAGTGTTTGGCAACCAACTTTTGGTACAGGGTTCAATTGTGGGGAAGATTAATGGGCATTTACTTTTTCACATCTATTTGTAACTAGGGTAGCTGTAGCTGTAGCTATTATGAATAGAGAGATTATACTACCTGTTATAATGTTTTAGCAATTGGTTGCATACCCAAAGTTGTCTCTCTTTTTCCAAAATGATGCATGTATATCCTATGTACATATAATAGTACTTGTAATTACCTTCGGAAGTACAATCTAGTTTCTTTGCATTCTGTTGGAAAATAAGATTTGGGCCGCTCATGTGGGCTAACCCATAAATATTGAG
>JACFYI010002954.1:726112-738843 GCA_014898755.1 Handroanthus guayacan | reverse complement strand
GTTCAGCAGCATGTCTGATTTTGCACAACCTTTTCCAGACATATGAATCATAAGGAGAGGGCTTGATCACCATAGGATGCAACCGTTTACAGTATTTGTGGTGCAGAAATCTGGACCAAAGAGAGTTCTTGTCCCTAAATCTTTCCTCACAATTTTTCTCATAATCAAAATATTTTATCACATCTATTAAAATTTTTCTTACAAACACAATCTTCTTGAACACTCAATTTGGCCCAATAAACGAATTTTATTCAAGCCAAACCCAAGTTTTCAAAATTTTCAAAAACCCAATTAAAATTAAAAAAAAAAAAGAATAAAAACATGAGCAAAAATCCTACAACTTGGCCTGCCACCCCTCCCCTAAATTAAGGAAAATATCTTATTTTTCTAATAACAAAATCTTTGGCTTTATTTACAAAAATGCCATTTGCTACATATATAAATAGTCACTATTGCTCTTCATTTCCCACATATTGCCAACTTTTTCTTACTCTTCGTCTTCTTCTCTTCTTCTTATTATTATTCTTTTTCTTAAAAGTTTCAAGAGCCAAGTTCTTCTTATTCTTCTTCTTCCTCTTTCATTCATGAAAAATACTTCAAAAATTTTTAACGTTATGAGCTAAAGAAGAAAAGATTAGACAAACATCGACATTGGGGTAAATCATTTGGTAAGTTTAAACTTTAATTCTATTAAGAATCCTAGAAAAATGAGATTTGAGGAACTTTGATGTTGAATAAACAGGTGGTCTAATCTAAACAATATTTCTTGTTTGAAGTACATTTTGAGACTTGGGTTGAAGGTTGAAATCTAAACACATACACACAAAAATCATATGTCTCGGATACCCCGCTGCCCCCTGCAACCCCTTCAATTTTCAAGGTTCTAAAGCCTGTTTTTCCATTATCAAATTGACTATTATAATTTATCACTGGAAACCTCATCGAGTGTAGATAATTATAGGATCAAGAATCACTAAAAAATACAGAGAAAAATACCCAAAAATATTGATGGAACCCAACTTGCCGTGGCACCGAGAACATGGGTATTAGTAGGGGAAGCATTTAAATGGGTATAGACGAAGATCCGACCGTTGGATTGTCGATTGAAAGCTACCGAAGATCATCGAGTTAAGATATTTATAGATATAAAATACACCATTAACCTTATTGGGATATATTCGAAAATATATTGTGAATTTGACCTACCGAAAATAGGAGTATAAATCTTAGATGTTAGACTTTATAAATTGAGTTTTTATACCAAATCTAATTTTTTAGACCCTAATTTTAGTATGTTTTATGAAATCTTGATGAGGATAGATTGACCAAGAGGATGAGAAAAATTGATAGTTATTTGAATTTAAGATAGGAAACATGTGAAGTTTGCTTTTTTGAAGAAAGTTAATCAAAGGTGACTTTAGAAAATGGACTGATCAAGATCGAGTTAGCAATTTCTAAAGAATAATTCGAAAGTTATTAGAATTTTTGTAATCTTGAAAATAAGTATGATTATTTGATCAAGTTATGAATAATAATCAAATTATGATTAATTAGATTTTATATGATTTAGGTAGTGAAAAAATCAACTGGAACCATGAGTATTATATGCAAGGACTTCAGGCAAGAGATTTTGACTATCCCTTTGGCCTAATGATGTTTCCTTGATCCATGTTGAGCTCCATTGTCTTAATAATTAATGATTATTGGAACATGGACTTGGCTTTGATACTTTCATGATTTCCGTGATGAATTCTCTTGTCATGCATTGAGAAGTTGATGAACTTGGACATCGGAACTTGACATTGATACCTTTGATAATTTGGTGAACTTGGACGTATGAACATGACTTTGATACCTTGTTGACTTTCTTTGCCAAAGCTTTGATAATTTGATGAACTTATAGACATTATTGCAATACATATTAATTTTTGGAATGATGAAAGCATGAACTCAAAAGGTTATTTTCTATCTCTTGAACATGGGCATCAAAAAAATCAAAAAATTTCTTGTCATTTCTAGTTTAAAAAAAAAAAAATTCGAGCTTGGGTGCAACAGCACCCAAGGCAAAAAGCCAAAAGTATTTTGGGCGCAGCAGCCTCCAGCCCAAAACCATTATATTTTTGCCTCTTTTTAATTAAATATGTCCATGATTCATTCATTTGAAATGCTTTCGAAATATTGTTTGATATGTCCTTTAAATAATTTTCAAAATATTGTTTGATATATCCATAATTTACTTCTTTAAAATATTTTTAAAATATTGTTTGATATGTCCATGGTTTACTCCTTTGAAAATATTATTTATAGTTCACTCTTTTGAAATATTTTTAAAATATTGTTTGATATGTCCATAATTCACTCTCTTGAAATATTTTCGAAATATTGTATGAAGTGACCATGGTACACTCTTTTGAAATATTTTCAAAATATTGTTTGGTATGTCCATAATTCATTCCTTTGAAATATTTGAACTCAAAATATCGTTTGATACGGCCATGAATTATTCCTTTAAAATGTTTGAACTCGAAATATCATTTGATATGTCCATAGATCTCTTCTATGAAATGATTGAGCTTGAAATATCATTTGATATATTTGTCTTACATCTGAATTTTTTGAAATTGATTAATGTTTAAATTGAACAATTGATATCGATTCTAAACCTAAATATTTGTTGTATTGTTGGGCTTTGTGAACCCATATGTTTGTCTTGTGTCTGATAATTGTTTGAAATCGATTGTTGGTTGAATCAAACAATTGTATATATAAACCCAAATGATTTATTGTATTGTTAGGTCTAGAGTAGTTTTAGGAGGAAAAGCTGGGCGGTATTAGATCGTAGTGGGTCTCCTATATGGCTTTACTATTGTTGGATAGTTCTACGGAAACCTGGAAGTAAGTTTCCAAAGGGCTAGTTTGTGAAATGCGGTCGACCGCGCCCAATGTTTAATTGATTAACTTTCCTCTAAGTAGCCACTCAAAGGTAAAAATAGAGGGATAAAGGATTTATTTGCTATGTTTGGAGGTGACAAGAGTGACAAATCCACCAAATAACTCATTAAACCTTATTGATATTGAATTTGTTATTATAATGGTTATTGAAACTCTATGATGTTGTTGAGATTGTTATTGTGTTTCTAAACTCCACCATTATTACTCCTTGAACTCTATTGTTGTCATTTGACTCATCTCTTAATCTTTCTGTCTTCTTACGTTATCCTTGTGCTTCTAGTCATAATCTCTTACTAAGTTATTCGACCTTATGTTTTAATTTATCATTTATGGGTAGTTGAGTTGGAAAATTTTGGCAAGGATTTGGAGATTGTATTTGATTATTAGTTTTCTTATATTTCTTTGGACTTATAGTCTTTCAAATTGGTGTTGTTTTGCAAGATTAAAACTGATGCTCACAAAAAAGTAAAGCAAGAAAAATAAAATATTTTTATTACTTTTCGGATTTCACAATTTTTTCACAAGGATTTCTCCACAAAGTTTTTATGAAGAATTTTAAGAATAATTTCCTTTCCCACTCATATATCTGAAAAATAATACAAGAAGCATTATATATAATTGGATGTCGGGAGTATTCCCACATCTCCATGTCCATCCGGTTACTCGCTCATGTCCTCCACTTCATAGATGATAGAGTTGTTTTCCCCCAATACATTTTCATCCCTATTTTATTGGGGAGTCTTGACCTAGTCAAACTCTTGCTCATCTTGTAGGGTATGGACTAGTTTGGGTGGGATCAGATTGGCGGAATTCAAGTTGGGCTGGTAGATAGGCTGGAGTCCGGCTTCTTGGACTCTCCCTTAGGCTCTGAGCTTGTTGGGTTTCTTAATAGACAGCTGGGCTTCTGTTTAGTTTGGGCTGATAGCTTGGGCTGAGACTAGACTTGGCTTCAAATATTCCAAACCTGTTGGCTTGGGCTGCTCAGCCCAAAGTATCCAAATTTACCTATGCACCGGGAACCTTATTTGATATTGGGATTATGAAGATTGAATATGAGTATGTAATTGATCACGGGTTGCTTAGTATTCTGTTGCACAATATTTCAAGGTTTTAGTTTTAAAATCTCCCTCCCCCGGCAACGTCTCCACCTAGGGGTGGATGCTCTAAGTTTGAGGCGTTACAAAAGCAACCCTTAATGGGACAATATGAAAGAATTATGCTACCCTCCCTTTGAGGCAGCGCGATGAGCGACAATCTCTTCAGTTTTTAATTTTTTTTAATCTTGCAAAACAATATACGTATCGCAAAAAAAGATAAAAGATCAAATTAGAATATTTACCTCATGAATATTTCTTGTTTAATGGGAGATTTATGGTTGAAATTTTGGAAGACAAATATGAGAGATTTTTTCTGACGTTTTGGATGTTAAGGTTTAGGAAGAGAAATGAAGGAAATAATTAGGGTTAAATGCAATTTACCTCTTTGTTTTCACTCTAATTGGTACATAATCCTTAAGTTTTTATAATTAGCATGAAACTCCTTATACTCTTGAAAATAGTGCAGAAAAAGGGGGTTGTCTTTATTGTGTGTTTTACACGAGCCATTTTCGCAATTTTTTTTAAAGTTTTTATGTTGCTTTGTGAAATAAAATGACACATTTACCCTTCAGGTGAAAAGCAATTTATCCCCTATATCCATCCTAATTGATACAAAACCCCCTGAATTTTTCTAATTAGCATAAAACCCTTTTTATTCCTAAAAATATTGTAAAAAAGGGACCATCTTTATTGTTTGGAAAGAAGAAAAGTTATAATCGAAGAAAAATAAATATTGAAAATAAAAATTAACAAAAATTATTTTTCCAATATTTTTTATAATTAATTTGTTATTATATTTTATAATAGGAATTTTTATCCATTTACTTAATGATGAACCAAAATAACTATCTAAGATGCTTCTATTATATACTAATAACTGTCGCACACTCAATGCGTGTGCTTAAATTTATTTTTACAAAATTAAAAATATCTATTTATTCTTAATATTGATAAATATTTCTTACTCAATGAATATTTTCACTTGAATTTTGTGGATAATATGAATTTGATAGTACAATTAGGGTTTTTTTAAGCTAAAAGTTAAGTAGTGTTTGAAGATGAGGAAAGAAAAATCTGAAATGGAATGAAAAAAGCGAAGCCCTAGCTACTATAAAGGGTATTTAAGTAATTTTGTTATTTTGAGAATAATTTAAATTCAGTGGGGCAAGTGAATATCATTTTACTAAATACAGGGATTTCACGCTAATTAAAAAATTTTAAGGAATTTTATGCTAATTAGAATGAATAAGGGGGCATTGCACATTTTACCTGGAAAAATTTTAAGGAAAGAGGGTAGTTAGTTTTATGGACTTATGGAGTTCGGGGCAAAATTGTCTAAAATGACATGTATCTAGTAAAAGTTGATCTGCATTTAACAAATTCGAAAATAAATTAGAGCAATTTTTTTTTTTTCCTTTTTGAGAATGTAGGAATGTATTGATAATTAAAGTAAATTAGAGTACAAAGTATTGCAAATTACAATGGTATAGGATCATAAGAATTCTACCACACATGCACGAATTGAGCAAAAACATCCTCCAAGAAAAGATGGACATCTTCAATAATTGGGCCAATAATCGAAAATATTCATCATCTTGTTTGAGAGCTGAAATGACAATCTTGTTATCCCCTTCAAGTAAAACTGTTACCCACTACATTTCCTTGCATAGCTTGGCTGCCTTCTTCCCATGAAAGCTTCCAGTATTTCTACACTTTTGCTCACCATGCCATGAATTCCTCGCCACTACCCAAATCCAATCAGATTGTCTTCTTGAAAAATGGTAGCACTAAAGTTCAGAATAATATCACTATTTTCTGGTTTCGTCCACCTTGAAAGTCCCTGCATATCGACCTTCTTAAATTCATTAAGAAAATCACGCGTGAACACAACATCTTTTGGTGTTAAAAAATTCCTAGTTGAACAACGATTGATTACAATGAGACCATAATCCCGACAACACAACATAAGAAGAATCAAACTCATTTCCATCCAAACATAAGTTTACTTACCTCACTAAACCTTTTGGTTTAGCCATGTTATAGAAATCGATGAATGAGGGAGATTAGATAAAGCCACATTTGTTGAGCAAAATGGCACGTCAAAAAGGTATGTAGGTTGATTCAATAGCCCCTTTGGCAAAATTAACAACTAGCATCAGAAAGAGCATGTTTTCTGAACAAGATTGTCCCTAGTTAGACTTATAATATTATTTTACAATAAAGGATACGGGACATGAAGGGCTTGAGGTAAACAATGGAGCATAGAAGTAGCACCTTTGATATGTGTATCTAAATTTATTTCCTTGTCTTTGAAAATGGAGTTGAATGGGGCCTTTCAACATTGTTTTTTTTTTTTTTTGCAGGGGGGGGCAGCGGAAGCATTTTAATACATGAGATTTGATCTTACAGGATTCGCAAATCGCATCAACCAATTTGACAACAATCAAAATGCCCAACAAATATAATTCAAACATACACGAAGATTTATGTTGTTCGACAAATTACCTATGCCCACTAGAGCTTTAAATCTTCCATTATGAGAGAATTTCTAGATGTAAGATAAGCCTTGAGTTTGCTACCTGAAACTCAAGTCCAAAACCCGTTGTACACCTATTCTCATTGTTACTAAAGAGCTCTCTCTATTCCATTGTATTGCTCCACTCGAAACTCTACAACAAGTAATCAAAATGTCACAAGTATCCCTAGTCTCCACGAATATCTTGAGTAATCATGAGACATTCCTATTTAAACTGATCTACTCATACTAGAATTATAAAACCTAATACAAGTAGGATTCTAAATCTACAATATGAATGTAAAGAAAAATGAGCTACTTTAAGACTAAGAATCCTAGTCAAATTCAATCTCCAAGCAACCGAGTCATATCCCAACAATTTTCACCTTGACGAGGTTACATGATTGTTCATAACTCCACCACAAACCTGAATGCGAAATTCTGTTGGCCTTCAAACATACCACTGCATATGTCGAATTAATAAGGTTTTAACACCAACTAACTCACTTGACCAATGCATATGTCCAACCCAGCCGACACCACTAGTTGACCATGGAGAGGGACTACCTTAATTCATCCATGATTCATCATGTTGTCACTTTCCTGCATTTTTAGCATATCTCTCCTTAAGATGCCAGGTTAGAGCCAAAGTTTCCTGAGACACATCTTCTTTAACTTTGCTCACAGCCTCCCTAAATCTTTTGAATCATCCACAGAATTCCTAATAATGTTGTCCACAATACAATGGCGAATTGTGCTCCACCACCTATCCTTCAACGCCTCGACTAAGCTTTGTTGAATTAGGAGATCCTTGCTTCATCTTCCTATCCTTCAATGCCTCTGCTAGACCTTATTGAACTAAGAGATACTTCACCATTCTTTTACCGAGAAGTGAAATTCCCATTATCATCTAATTGTTAAATGTTAACTAACTTGTCCCTTCATCCCAAAAATAAAATCTCACTTGCAACCCCAACTATATGCCCTAATACTAGTTTGACAACAATAATAATGCCCAATAAATATAATGCAACCACACACGAAGATTTACATTATTTGGCAAATTGCCTATGTCCACCAGAGTTTTAGATCTTTTATTATGAGAGAATTTATGGATACAGGATAATCCTTGAGTTTGCTACCCCAAATCCAAGCCAAAAATCCCTTGTACATCCATTCTCATAGGCACTAAAGAACTCTCTCTCTATTTCATTGTATTGTCCCACTCGTAACTCTAAACAAGTGACCCAAGTGTCACGAATATCTCGGGTTCCCATGAGTATATTTCGAGTACTTAAAAGACACTCCTATTTATAGGAGTAAATTGATCGACTTATGCTGAAATTAAGAAACCTAATACAATTAGGATCCTAAATCTACAATATAAATATAGATGAAAATAAACCATTCGAACACTAAGAATCCTAATTAAACTAAATCTACAAGTAACAGAGTCAAATTCTTACAAGCATTTACACCTTGCCGCCAAAATCATTACCTATGTTTGTTTATCTTTTGATTGAAAGAAAATATTTTTGCGAAATTGTTTATGTTTTGACAACACATTCTGAAAAATGTCAACTATCAAAGCCTAGTCATTTTTCTTTTTTCTTTTTTTGATTGATTGATTTATTTTTTTGATGGATTCCTTGTTGGATTCAACCAAAGCCTAATGTATATTATTTTAAGATCAAATTTTCAACCTTTTCGCAATGAAAAGTGAGAAGTCGTTCTTTTTTACATAAATAATAAGACTTTGAAAAGTTGGGCTCATCCATCCTTGGGGCAACACGTTAGAAGGCTGGCCCCCCTTTTCATTTCAATAAAAAATGGAAAATGACCATGAGGCCATTTTTGACTTTTCTGGAAAATCACATCGTACGACATCAATCATGATAACTGCACTTTTAATTATGCATGGCCCATACATAATCCTTATCCATGTGGCCCCGTCCACTCATAAAAAGTATAATTAATTGAAAATAATGATAATACTGTTTAAAAAAGTATTTAATCTTTATCTAAATCAATGATAAACTATCTTATATTATTTAAATTTAAATAAAAAATTTTAATATTTGCGATCAACATGTACTATTCTTATAATGGTTATTCCATAAATTTTTATTCAAGTCAAACTATTTAAGCATTTATTACTTATTATACTTAATAATTTAGAATATAGTTTTGTCACACTTAACTTTTTCTTATAGATAATACCTACGGAAGATGACTGACTATATAAAATTCACTATATAGAATTAAAGAATAAGCTACCTATTCAAAAACATTAATGATTAAACGACAGTTTAGGAGCAATTATAGTAAAGTAAAATGGATAATTGTTGTAATTAAAATAGTAAAGTAATTGTAATTATAAAACATATATAAAAAATAAAAATCTGATACTCAAATTTTCTTTTTAACAAAAAACGATTTTTTTTAATAATAGTTTTCAATATTAATACAAAGATAGAAATTAGCTTTTTTTTTTAATTTTTTGAGAGGAAATGTAGAAATTAGCTAACAAAATATGAAAACAAGGAAAGAGTAGGTAAAACGCAAGAAAATGGTAGAAGAAGGCATCCGCACGCCACCGGCGGACGTTAGACCAAACCCGCGCTGCAGTTTGAACGTCAGAACAGTGATAGCACACGTGCGGCCAAAATAACGACCCTTATCCTACACCCCTCTGCTGTTTATCCTCAACTTTGTCACCTTTGGAAGGTGTGCCCATTTAGACCAACTATATGATATATATATATATATACACACACACACACACGTTTCCATAGATATATATAAATATTTATAAGTCTAATAAGTAAAAATTGTTTAATTCTGGAGCTTTCTTTATTTATAATATCTTGTGATTGTTCCTGTAATTTTCTCTGAAGAAAATATCTTGAGATTGTATTTGTATTTATTGCATCCAATTCACATTCTCAATCCGAAACCGTAAAATCTTAGAGTTCTCTTCTCTTAGGAAAAACAGGAGTTCTGAGTTGTTCTACTTTAGCTTCAGAGAAAACGAAAAAATTTGGAGTGAAAAGCTGAATGGAATCAAAGGCTGAGCGGCGGCTGAGATTGATTCAAGCCCATTTGATTACCGACGCCGCTGATTCGTCGTTGCGGATTTCTGCAAATCACACTGCTGGTGAATTTGTGCACGGTATTATTGTTATTTCCTGTAATGGTAGAGAGTATAAATGTTTGGACCTTTTTTGCGGGTGAAGGTGCTTTGCCTATTTTATTTACTCTTGTTTGTTAGTGAAGGTCCTTTTTTAATTGCAGCACTGTGATTTATTTTCTGGGTGTGGTACGGTAGAATATTCTTATAAAGGAATTTTTGAAGTGGGCAATTTTTAATGACCAACCTGTTTTAAGTTAGTCAATAGTGCCCACAGAAAAGGGAGTCAATGACATTTATCTTTCGTTTCTGCACCAGGTACTTAGTAAGGAATTTAAATTTAGGAATCTGCCATTCGTAAAGAATCTGTTAAGTTTTACCCCCATGAAAGGATGTACGAAAGATGAATCACACTAGATGTAATATTGAAGAGTATTCAATTCTTTTGATACCTAAACAATGAGGTTATTACACAAAAATACGGAGGGAAATTGGCTGCATAGGCAGGCTTCCATTTGTCTTCCCTTGTCACACCAGGCATTAAGGAAATTCTTTTAATTTCAGGAAACTGCCACTGTAAAGAATCCTGGTAAGGTTTGTCGACTGAAAAATTAATCAATCTATATGGGATATATAAAAAGAACTGATTCCTTTTATGGTCGAACTACTGATGTTATTAAATCATAATATGGAGAGGAGTGGATTCCAAAGTCAGATGTCTGTCACTAGTTTCTGGCATGAGGAGGACTAGGGGAACCTGGTTCATGTGTCACTCTTCTGACTCTGACATATTCTAGTTTGGTTTATGAAGTTGCTCTTGGTGATCTGATCTGAATTGATGGGCACATTTTGGTCAAAGATAGGTCCTTGTTACCTAGTTCTGATTCTTGTCTGGATGCCTCCCATCTCAATTATCTGTGGACTTGTATATGGCGCTGTAGCTAGTTTTTCTGCTTAGATAGACACATATTATATTTCTTGTATGAACGTCAAGTAACAATCTGCAGTTGCTACGCATTGTTGGGTGGGTCATTTTTCTGAAGGGTTGCTGCCCTTTCATGGACTACCAGGCTTATCCATAGAACTTCAGTTGATGTATATCTTAGAGATTTTCTGATGGCATTTGGTTCTTTATTATGAAGCAGATCCTACCTATGTAATTTTGGTAATATTGTTTACCACCTTACTAAATCTTAGTTGCATAATCGGTGATCTGGCTTTTTGCATAACAGGAATATTATTGTAGGTATAGCTGTTATTTCAAAGTGATTCATTTGCATTGAAATTCTCTTGCTCTTGATTCATAAACATCTTTTTCAGTTTCTGCTGCTTTGAAGATATTTGTTATGGATTTGCAAATATTGGTGAAGCACCCACTGGTCTCTTTCATATATTTTTTGATCACCCCAAACCTAAAAAGAAGACATAAGATATCACTTTACTAAACAACTATATCTTTTTTTTTTCTTTTTTCTTTTTTGATTTTTCTGGACTTTTTCTGCACTATTTCAAAATTGTTTTGTATCAATCACAATCTCTCTCTTAATAAGGTGTACACCTCTATTGCGAACTATAGTAAACTTGTTAATAAGCTCTCCTTATTAGGGGAGGGTTGAGTAAATATTTTTTCATCTACAAAATGAAAAATTAAGCAAGAATATTGAGTCTGCAAGAGCCTAGTACTTTGGGAATGCTCTGCACCTAACTGGAGGAGCTTGAATTTTGAGAAGCTACGCTCGTTGCAGTAACTGCAATTATAGGACTTCAACTTGGATTTGTTGAGTTAAAATTTCCAAACTTTATCCTTATTGGTGATTTGCTATGAAGGTCTTAATACTATGTTACTTTGCAGTTTCCACCTTTAAACGAATCAACAATCCAATTGGAATATAGTTTTCTACTTTCTTTCGTATAGGAGTATTGTCGATAAATGTCTCGTGATTCTGTAACATCATATTCTCTAAGCTGAGATAATTGGGCTACATGGAACTGGTACTGCTAAAGGTGCAAGCAAATGTAAAATGATTTGTGGAAAGCTCTAAAACCATTTTACTGATAGTACGTGGATAGGCTGAACCTAGTTGGTTGCTCATTCCCAATATATACAGTTTCAATGAGCACACCAAGGATACCTGCAGACCCGCACATAGATGGTACGAGTTGAATTGGATTTTGAGGCCTGCGGTACTGGGTTAAATTTGCACGATTGGGGTGATGCTGCTGGTATTGACAAAGTCTTCATAGCCTGTAGCCCTCTCCTCGCTCCATCTCTCTTACCATTTTCTTTAGGAATTCACAATGGGTAAATCAAGTTGGAAATAATTATGTGATCATTTGAAGATTTCCCATTGGTTTTTGCCAAACTGGGGGAGTACTGGTGGATGTTGTCTAGGCAAGTGTTGTGTTGAGAATTAATTTGATGTTTATCTTCTCATTTCCCTCCTTGTTCATCAGCATATAGTCGTAGGTCTATATAGCGGTTTTTCTTATTCCTTCAGGCTCTACACTTGTATATTGGCCTGCATTCTGATAAAACTCTTGACTTAATAGAAGTCCTTTCATTTTTCTTTTATTTTTTGTTTTTTTAATTTTTCTTTTGTGAAATGGATGAGAAAGAATCACATCCTTACAGACTCCAGTGCAACAAAAATACATCTAGAAGAAACATGTGGCAACCTGTTCCCTGTTTCTGTTTTTATCTTTCTGTTGTCTTTTATAATTATTATTTTTCAAATCTATTGCTTTCATTCCTTGTGTGTATATATTTTCTGGTTTAGAATAACTTAAATAAAAACTCCAGGGTTTCATTTGCTTTGGATGATGTGATTACTATTTATATAAAAAAAATGTTTATGTTTCTGATGGGTAGTATAAGTTTGTGTTTGGCTGTTGACATTAGTTGTAGATAATCTAATGTATAACATGTAATTTTACAATTATATCATCACATTTTTAATTTATTTTTTCTTTTCTTTTTGCATTTACCGATTTTCACCTTTTCTTTCTACTTGGTCCAGTGTCCACTTATTGCTGCTGC
>JACFYI010002954.1:693976-708848 GCA_014898755.1 Handroanthus guayacan | reverse complement strand
TTAATATTATCGATAAATTAAACATATAATTATAACATACTCTTCAAGTTCAATGTTAATAAATTTTAAATTCTGAAGTTTTTTGTTGTATATGCTCTTAATTTGGACTATGTTTTTAATATATATGTGTGTGTGTGTGTGTGTGTGTGTATGTGCACGTATATATTGTTTTTGAAACGAACTAAGAATGCATCTGATCAGATTAAAAGTTCTGTATAGAGTTTATTCTTTTTATATAATTTTAATGATTACAAACTACAATTTATAATGATAATATCACGATAATAATCTTCTAAAATATTTCCATGGAGTTTTATATATGTCTGATTTTATATAACACAATTGCAAACTACATAAGCTATTCAACTTTTAAACAGTTATTATAAAAAAAAAAATCATATTTTAATCTATATAAAATAAAAATTACAAAGTATAAAAAACTTATAAGGTTGATTCACAGTTTACAATTTCCATTGTTTTTTATAGCTATATTTTTTTTAAAAAAAATAGTTTTCAAATGTGAATGAGGCACTACTATTACTAGACAAAAAATCACAATACTTTGGATCAATTTCTCAAACTTTAACTTTCTAGACATTTATATCGAATAATTTTTTATTATACATTAAAAAGATTAATTAAGTTTTTATATACTAGTAAAAATATTCAGATTAGTACAATTTTATTTATACAATTAATTGAACAATTTAATTTAATTCAGTTAATCTATGCAATTTTTCAGGTAAAAATATTCAAATCTGTTTAAACAAAATATAATTTGAAAAATATATTGTTATATAAAGTTAATACATTTTATCTCCATCTTATAATTTTTGGATTGATTAGCTAAATTTGAAAATTATGGTATTGGAGTAATTTTTTGTTATAGGCAATGTATGGGTCTACACTTTACCCATACCCTTGGATAATGTATGGGTCTAGACCCTACCCTTACCCATAATGGTTATCTTCAATGGGTAAAGATAGGGTATGAGTATTGCAAAAAATGAATGAGTCTGGGTTGGGATATTAAACTTTTTCTTTGGGCTTGTGTAGGGTATTACCCTACCCATTGACAGGCCTAGCTATAGTTGATGACTCCAACTGAGAATAGAGGGTTTATGCTAGGGCTTCAACACTGTTGCATTTTGGGGATAATGCGACGGTAGATAGATTTTGTTTGTGTAAAATAAACGAGAGGCATTCATGTTACTTTAAGTGTTGCACACCCCTTAGCAAGAGATTATCAATCTCGCCGGAGAGCCCTAGCGTAAGGAAGAGGTCTCATGAACATTTTATTCTACTAAATAATAGCTTGGTTAAGCTTTTTACTATATAGTGATTAGTTAGAGATTTGTTTTTGTCATTGATTTCGAATATTATTAATTTTATATATCGATGTTAGGAATTAGTAATATATTAATGATCTTCCCCTAAAAAAAAAACAAAAAAAAGATTATCAATCTCTACGGGCAAATTAGAGAAAACTCCCTAAACCTACTTTCACTTTTAAGTTCAGTACCTAATCAGAATATTTTTTCACTTTACTCCCTATTTACTATTTATGTGGGTCATGTTACAAGGTTTATGTTAATGTACTGAATATTTTGTAATACTTAATATCTGTATTTTAATATTTAATATTTGTATTTCTGTACTGCATATCTGTGCTTTAATACTGCATATCCATGTTTTAATACTTGTGTCTCTTTCAAGTAGAAACTCCTATTTATTAGAGAAATTGGTTATATTATTTTTAAATCAAGAGACTTTTACTGTTGACAAGTTAGGCTTTAGTTGTTGATCCTTTTGTCTAAGTGGTATTGTGGATCTAGTAAGGCTAAACTTGAGCTAGAAGGTGAGGTCCTCTATGGAGAATAAACAATTGAAAATAGAAATCAAAAATCTAATTTATTTAGAAAAACCTCTTAAAGAAAATTTTGGGCATATAATACATATATTAGATAACGAAAGCAACAACTCAAACATGAGTAAGGCTATAAATTATCTAATCGATATAACTAGTAGCTTATATAATATGATTAGTGATATGAGTGAAGATTTACTAAAAATAGGTAGGATTGAAAACATTGATCTACCTGAAAAAATAAAAAGAATTATGGATGACTTAGTTAAGAAAGATTTAGTGAAAATACAAACTCTAAAAGAGATTATGGAAGGTAAAAAAGTTACTTTTGAGGAAAAGACAGAGTCAAGTAATATAGTTAAAACAACTATGTTTAAAGATATTAGAAAATTTCAAGAACATGTCTTAACCATAGACATTAAAAAAAGAAAAAAATATGATGATTTCATGGCATATAAAGAAATAATTGAATATTGGAGAAAAAGATATAAGGATAATGATGATATAAATGAAAGAACAAAATATCTAAACCAAATACAATCCTTATATAAACAACATAAAAATATTTTTCAAGAATTTGAATATGTCTTAAATATAGACACGGATGATGAAAATTTAGAAATTAAAAAATTCTACGTAACAAGCGTGGTGAATTCAAATGAAAAAAATTCGGATGAAGAAAATAATTCAGATTCTGAAAATAATAAAGAATTATATAAAATTTTTCAAGATGAAAACAAACATCAAGAAAAATAACACGATGAAGCTTTAAATATAGAAGAAATAAAAGTTAAAGAAGAAGCTTCAACTTTTACTAATAAGGAAGAATCACATAAAAATGGTATAGCCACCCATGGAACATACTTAGATTTTAAAGATAATCATCCAAAAGATTATGAAAAAATAATAGATAAATGGGCACAATCCCTAACTTTTGTAGTAAATAACTATAAAAAAATATGGTCAAAAGAAAAATTCTTAAACTATATTGTAGGAACATTACAAGGAGATGTATTGAATTGGCTAAAAGCTTGGGAAGAAATCGAAAAAGGCTAATCAGAAAAAGTTCAATTATTGAAAAAACCTGATTTAAGAACTATATTACAAGATTTTGCTATATTAATAAAAGAACAGTTTGTAGAAATAAAAAATTCCGAAACCTATTATAATGAGGTAAAATATGCCTTAATCAAGATGAAGTTATGCAATATTTATAAATACACAAATTTTGCAAAACTCTATCAAAAGTATTTCTGGATGCTTAAACCTAGTGAAATGACATATTGGCTAGAATAATTTTTTCATAAACTCCCAACTCCATAGGATAAATTATGTGAAAAATAATATCCTAAATACCTTAAAAAATCACAAGTTAAAGATACTTTAGGATGTAAAATTTCGTTTTATTATAAAATAATAACTGAACATTATTTACAAAAACAGGTCAAAATACAATTAGCTAAAACTAGCAAAGGTCAGAAATATTGTGATAAAATTCTTCAAGAAACTTGGGAAGTAGGATGCACCACAAGTGTACCTTATAAAAGAAGAAAAGGTAAACAATTTAGATTTAGAAAATGGAAGAAGAACAAAAAGAAGTCAAAATTCTTTTCTAACAAAAGATATGCTAGAAAAAATAGCAGAAGAAAATCTACTAAGTTTAAGAAAAACTGTACATGTTATTTTTGCAATGAGAAAGGACATATAGCCCCTGAATATCTTAGGAAAAATACTAAAGTTATATAATTTTTAGAAGAAAATGAATTAGAAATATATTTAGGAGAAGAAATATCTGAAGATAATGAGATTTTGTATGAAATTGAATTTATATCCTTTGAAGAAGAAGAGGAGGAACATATATTCATGCTAAATTATAAAATTCAAGAAGATAATTTTGAGTCAACCCTACAAGAGGAATTAAGCCAAATCAAGCTTAGTGATGTAATTAAGGAAGAACTAACACTAGATAGTTGTAACCTAGAAAAGTAAAATCTAAAAATTGAGGATTTATACAAAAAATCAAAATTTAAACCCTGGCAAGCAGAATATTTTAAAATGTGTGAGGGAATAACTGAGGCAAGGACAATATCAAATGGTCAAATAGAAATCCAAATATTTGACAAAAATAAAGTTAAAAGGTTAAAGAAAAATATCCTAGAGTTAGATTCATACATATTGGGATAATACAAAAAAAGTATTACTCCATTATTTAGACTTGGTATTGACTCATCAATACTTTGCATAGTACAAGATGAAAGGTTCCATGATTCTATCCAATCCCTGATAAGAGGAATACAATCTAATTTGTGCTCTGGAGAAATAATGTTCAGAGTCAAACCAAATTATTTTGTCTCTATACAAGATAAATGAATTCAAAATACAATAGTCTTGAGAATTCAAACCCAGAATATCAAGATTGGAGTTATACACAATGACTTGCGAATCTCATGGAAAGCAGTCCATCAACTCACAAGTGACACTACTGTAAAAACTAAAAATATTGATCCTAGTATAATTAAACTTTATGAACCAAAACCGTTCGAAACAGAGATCCAACCACAACTCCTAAATTAGAAGGATCTAAGCCTACTAAAAAAATAGTTATTTGAAAAATTTACTGGGAAAGGGCATGAAAGACATCCCAAACCTATAGAATTTCAGGTATCGGGAAACACTCTTTACTTTAGAGATGCTAGATTTGTCGCTAGTAGAAAATCAATAAGTTATGACCCTAGAGAAGGGCCTAGTAGTTCCAAAGATAAAGAATCAATAGGAATCAAAACAGTCCAATTTTCTGTTCTACCAGGGAGTAGGAAATTAGAAGAACAAAAATCAATTAGATTTGAACAAATGAAATTTGATTCTGAAACAATTTTCTTTTCTTATAACCAAAATAAGAGGAGATATTGTTATATAGAAATAACATTTGAATTTTTAGGTTATAAGCCATATAATTTACATGTTCTTATTGATACAGGAGTAACTTTTTCGGTATGTCAACCAAATACCATACCAAAAGAACTATAACAAAGGATAAAAAATTCAATCGCATTTAGGAATGCTAATAATACAACTACTTTAATGGAATATAAAGCAAAAGATATTTCATTCATCATTACAACTTCTAAAGGCAAAAGAACCTTTAGAATACCAAAATTATTATATTTTCCTCATATACATAGTGATATAATTTTAGAAAATAATTTTTTGTCACAATATTTTCCAATTAGCATAATCAATGAAAATTTTCTTCTCACTGATAAGAAAAAATCTTATACGATTCTGTGGATACAATCACATTTGTTTATTTGTAATAAAGATTTTGCGCCAGTCAAGTACAGTTAATTGTAGTGATAACAGTCCAATACTAGATTTAGAACCACTAGAAACAAAAGAGTTAGAAAAGTCACATTGAATTTACAAAACGTTAAGTCCCAATTTTTCAGAAAATCCACTTTTACTATGGAAAAAATTCCCTAGATATTGTCAACTAAAGCTAAAAGATAATGATAAGATTGTAAGAGTAAAACTTATAGTCTATACTAAGAAAGATATAGATGAATTTCAAAAGCAAATAAGAGAGTTATTAGAAAAAGGATTAATAGAAGAAACTAGGAGTTTTCATTCTAGTCCTGCCTTTTTAATAGTGAAACATAGCAAATTAAAAAGGAAAAAAATAAGAATGGTAATCAACTATAAAAAATTAAATAAAAATTTAGAATTTGATGGATATTTTATTCCTAAAAAAGATGTCCTAATTAATCAAACTAGAGGGGCAAAAGTATTTAGTAAATTTGATTGTAAATCAAGATTTTGACAAATAAAATTAACAGAAGAATCTAAAGCCTTAACTGCAGCTTTTTATGGGCATTATCAATGGACAGTATTACCATTCGGTATTTGTAATGCTCCACAAATATTTCAAAGATGGATGGACTGAATCTTTAAAGACCTTAAGGATTTATGTCTAGTGTATATTGATGATATTTTTATTTTTTCAAAAATACTTTAAGAACATAAGAAGCATCTAGACATTGTCTGTAAAAAATTTAAAGATAATGGAATAATCCTTAGTCCCAATAAAATAGAATTAGAAAAAAATGAAATAGATTATTTAGGAATAATATTAAGTTCAACAGGAATAATCCTCCAACCTCACATTACTACAAAAATTAAAGAGTTCTCAAAAAAACTAGAAACTCTAAAGGAATTACAAAGCCTACTAGGATTACTTAATTATAGTAGGCAATTCGTCAAAAATCTTTCTAAATGGGAAAAATTATTTTTAAAAAAATTAAAAAATGCTCAAAAAAATTAGAAAAATAGCAATACTAAAATTGACTGGTGAGAAATAGATACGAAAAGATTACAAGAAATAAAAAATTTCTTCAAATCAAATCTAAAATTTTATTTTTCAAAAGAAACAGATTTATTACTTTTGGAAACAGATACATCAGATTCATTTTGGAGAGTAGTACTAAAAGTAGTATCAATAACTCCTAAAAATTTTCAAAAAGAAGAAGAAATATTAGAAATATTCAAAGAACATAAAAGTTCTGATGAATTAATTTGTGGATATAATTCTGAAAAATTCAAACCAAATGAATTGAATTATATCACTTCTGAAAAGGAACTCTTAGCCATAAAAAATTGTATTAAAATATTTCAAATTTATCTTCTCCCAGTTAAATTTTTAATTAGAACAGATAATAAGGTGGTTCGAGACTTTTTGAAAAAGAAAAGAGTCGAAAATAATCCTAGGAGAGTGAGATGGTCAAATTATACCTCTCAATACTCCTTTGAAGTTGTTCATATTAATACTAATAAAAATATTCTTGCTGATTATCTTAGTAGACACCCGAATGGATATTAACAAATTTCTTATCATGCAGAATAATTCCAACAAGAGGTCTATGACCAGAAGTTCAAGTTTCGGTCCAAGAGAAATAAATCATTCCAGGCCAAGAGGGCTACCAACTAACCAGTTTTGATATCCACCAAATAGCCCATTTTGATACCAATCTGACAGTCAGTTTTGGCATGTACCTAACACCTATGCCAATGCAATTGCTAACCAAGTACCAGTAAAAAGTGAAGAATCAAAGGATTTTTATAATCCTGGAATAAGTAAGCAACTCTATGACCCTTTGAATAAAATATGAAAAACTCATATAGTGAAAAAAAAAAGGGCTAAATTCAGGAGAACTATGTCCGAACTCTCCAATGAGATTAAAGAATCTGGTGAAAAATTTGAACAAACAAAGATAATTGCCAGTGATCTTATTTCAGCAATAAAATTTAAAAATGGAAATTACAATTCAGAAATAGTCTTCCAAGCAAGGAGGCTAATGGAAATTTTAGGAATTGAAGTAGATAATCTATCTCTTCATAAGTTAAACAAAATTGCTTTATATGAGAAAGCCAAAGAAAAATTTCTCTCTTCAATATTTGAAAAAATAGACACGATTATCCATTAATCAATTATTAAATCAATATTTGATGGTGCATTATCTTTTGAGTACTTTTATGATTATCACCTAAAAAGGGTTAAATATGATTTACAAATGGGTCCATTTTCAATAAAAGTTATAGAATGAGGGTTGGTTAGTAAAATCATTTTTGAACCTATGGATCCTACGAAATATTGAGAATTTTCTGCCATGATCAAACAAATGATCTACCAAGTCCCCAAAGAATTCAGAAAAACTCATTTGAAATTCAAAATTGTCAGCACCCTTGGATGGATGAAAAAGAAAAATTCTACCAACCATACCAAATTTGGACGTTATAAAGGTATAAGTTTTCTCAAGAGTAAGACAATCAAATGTCAATTGGAGAACAAACAGAAGAAGAAACTTTTCTCTGGTCTTAGATTAAGATAAGGGACATTTGCTAAAAAATTCAAAGAAATGAAGAGGATAAAATGGTAACAAACGGAAGGAGATTGTTCAAAACAACACTTTTCACCCCGTTTAAAGAAAATGAACAAGAAGTAGAAGAGTTCTTAGAAAAAATTTTTGTCTTAAACGTTGACATCCCAGAAACGCTTAAAGAAAAATATGACATAATTTGGGAACAATTTAAATTGAAAAACCTTCCTTTTGATGACGATCAAGAAGATGATAGTCATTATTGGGAAACCATGGATTCACCTACTTTGCACAACATTGAAAACATGATGGAAGGGTAAAACTACAGAAGCATGGTGGACCTTTGTCAGCAAAGCAAGAATCTTTACTGTTCCCGTTAGCCAAGAACAAACTTTTGTCAGTAAAGCAAAAATTTTTACTGTTCCCATCAGCAAGTTTTACTATTCATGTCAGCAAGAGAATCTCTACTATTAACTCCAATAAGCTAAAGTCCGATTTTCAAGTCCGGAATGTAGCTATAAATGAAGCATTCCATCCAGATCAAAGGCATAGAGAAAAAAGCTTCAAAAAATTCCAGTCTGCTCTACTCTACAAATTCCAATTCCTTAAAAGTTTTCTTTACTTTTTTGTATTCTGAAAACACAAACAATGTTCATTATCTATCCACAAACACACAAACAAGTGTTGTTCTTTGTTAATTTAGTTAGTTAGCGCGCACTCTGTAACTCTGGTATCAGAGCATTGTTAAGAGACCTGATCTATAAGAAGTCTTGTACGTAGCTCAAAACTAACTACTATTATATCTCAGGTATGATAATTAGATATTAATTATGTATTAATCATATATTAATTATGTACTTTGTATCATGTTTAATTGTGTTGAATAATATTAATCTTGTTAGATTTTTTATAATTATCTATTCCGTATGTTTTGTAAGCTTGTATGTTAAATATATATGCTTGTTTACTTTTTGTACTTATTTCAAATATTTTAATATAAAACTTTCTCTCTTCTGATCCTTATCCTTGAAAAAATTCAAATGAGAACTGAACACTAAAACCAAACTAGATTTTGGTCCTTCTTTACAAGTTTCCCAATCTCTACCCTTTTGGAAAGATTCTAATAGTAGCTAATAGCTGCAATGGTGCAAGCTTCCAGGCCTGCCTGTCACCGAAATTGTGGATATCAAACGAAAGACTACAGAATTTAGAATACCACAGCCCAGCCTTAAGGCACTTATCAGCCAATTGTTAATGCATTTCTATTTCAATCAATTCCCACAAACATTATTTGATCCACAAATCCCATTACGGTGATAAAGCCGAATTTCTCAAGCATACCCGGTCAACAACAACAACGCAGATGGTAACCATTTATCCCCCTAAATAATAATAATAATAAATTAAAATTATTTCTTATAGGTATACAGTTCACATAATATATCCCTTGCAACTAATGGCCTTTACTACAGCAGCAGGCAATAGGTTCACATTAAGTAATGGATAAGACAAATTTAGTTGTATTAAGGCTTCACGAGGGGCCTCGTATTATTCCAGAGCCACTGATATGCTGAACCATCCAACAATGGGGAAACCTGTGAATAAAATTAGGTAAAGTTAAAAGGGAACCATATTTCTACTGAACTAAGATGCAAATAAAATTTAGTTGTCAAACTACAATAGTTCAGTCAGGAAAAACAATTGAATCAGGGGTGAAATAAGAAGTTTTATAGAAACCCTTTTTCTAGTGTACTGATTTAGGAATAATTATTTCAAAAACCCTTGAAGTTTGATATAATTATCAAAACACTCCTCGACCATTATACACCCTACCATTAGTTCAACTGATAGAAAACTCTTTGTGTATATTACAATTATACTCTTTGAAAATCTAACGTGTTGACTAAAGTAACAAGTTTTATGTTAGTTGAACTAAGGGCAAGGAGTGTCTTGGTTAACTATCCCAACCTCAAGGGTGTTTAGGTGATTATTTCAAAGCTCGGGGGTGTTGAGGTAATTAGGGACCCTTAGGTCGGACAAGTTTGATCAAATCAGTGGGGATGCCTTTCTATAATGATGGAGGAAAAAATAGGTTTAACTATTTCTTGGGGGGAGGTAAGTTTAGTAAATCCTTATTAGAAAGTTGTTCCTAACTGTGACGTTGAACATATCCATGCTTCAGAAATAACACAACTACATACAACATGACACAAGTCCCTAACACTAGACCACCACAAGTTGTTAGCAAAAATTAGCAAATAACAAGACTACGACCTCTCTTACATGATTTCGACATATGACATTCTTTCATAGTTATTTGAATACAGAATCATTCCCACACCGCTATTTCAGATCCTGTTTCTCACACTTACATTCCTTAACAGATTGTTTTTGGGCACACAAGTCACTTTCGAGATAGTTTCTGGTTCATGAGATGTTACTCAGAAGGAAAAAGAGTCGAGAAGAAATTTGAGACTTTAGATATTAGATTGACAATGTATACTGCAGGCACATGTTGGAAAGATAAATTTCATACTGGAGTAAAATTAAAACATCTGCGTGCGGTACCTTCTCCCAGACTTGCTTGTGGTAATCATTGAGCCAATCTATCTCAGAGGTAGAGAACAATGATAAGTCAACCAATTTACTCTGCGTGATGTCAACCAATGCAAGTAAGAAAGGGTTTTTTCCCTTCAAAATCAAGTTACATAACCAAACAGCAACCATTAATTTAAAATTATCAGTTAAAGCTTCATTGTAATTGCATGTTAAACTACCTGAATAGGAACAAAGGTGAGCTTTTCAAATCCCAAATATTCCAGTCCTCCAAAGCGATTTGGTGTGTTAACCTCTTTCACGTAAAGGAGATTCTGAAAGACAAAATAGAGAATAAAATATACAAAAACATGTTGGGAAAAGGTTTTGAAATTGCTTGGCAGATGTTGGTTCAGGTAGCCTGGAATTAATGCTATTTATGCATGATTCTTTAGTTCCAGAAAAATATGATTGCGTACCTCAATTCTAATGCCAAATGCATGGTCTTCATAATATCCAGGTTCATTGCTGACAACCATGCCTTCAAACAATGGAGTCATATTTCCAAATCGGAAGCTGATGCTTTGAGGGCCTTCATGAACATTCAGTGCAGCACCTACGCCATGACCAGTACCTAAAGTTTGGATGAAACATAGATTAGCAGATCAACTTGAATCAAAAGAAATATGCAAAAGAATTGGCAACATAATAATTATACAGTAGGGGATGACAAATACCATGACGGTAATCAAGACCAATCTTCCACAGCGATGATCTTGCAAAAGCATCTAATACAAAACCAGGGTAATTTTGAGGAAAAATAGCCTGATCAAGTGCTATATGACCCTGCCAAAGCAAGGATAGTTATTAGTTTGTTTCCTTATATCTTGAGTCCTTGTATGAATATAGTTCAGCAGCAAAGGTTCCTTAAATGAAAACAAAACTACAGAAGCCTAAAAAGCCCGTACTAGAAATAACACGGTGCACACCAGAAACTGCGGACAGCTACTTTAAAGAAAGTATGACTAGGCCTCTTCAAGGAATGCGCAACATAAGAATGCCCCATCATGCTGTTGCAATTTTTTAAATTACACTCTTTCTAAAACCATCACTGCATTTACAGTTTCAAAATCTTTTTAGGTGGTGTAGATGGAGAGGATGTCTTTCCCTTCAGAAGGTAAATTTATGAAATTAGTGGCATTCGTAAAGAGATGATGCTTGATTTGGCCAGGATAAACAACCACCAATTGAGCAACTCAGCAAATTATGCTGTCCTAGAGTGGATTAACTACCAAAAGTGAATGTAACCTCATCAATCACCACTCCTCAATGAGTTCCACAAGAATGGATCGGAGGTGGCAGGATGTTCCTATTGAAAGAGAAAAACTTTATTTGCTGAAAATGAAATAAAGATACATGGAGAAGAAATTGTGGGCACGACATAAGGAAAATATTGTGTTTGGAATTATCCTCCCAAAATGTTTCTACTCCCCCAAAGGCAAACAATTCCCCATAATACAAAGATCCTAACTATTTCAAATCGTTACATTAATCATAATTATACATATTTATATCTTGCCATTATTATTTTTATATGATTATTAGTTTTCTCTCAAACTTACTACCAAAACATATTCGCAAAATCGCTACTCCTAAAACACATCAAAATAAAATAAGACATTCCAATTCTCGAATATCCTGGATATGATTCTGTAGTCAGTCATACGGGTAATAGACCCCAAGCACTCCTCGAGGACATACTCAATGCGCCAACCCTCTATTCTCAAGTGCTTCCTTTAAGAAGTTAGTATCTAGCAAAGAGAACATACGTCCAGTGTCTTCTGAGATGTTAAAGAAAAAGATTTTCATGCATCATTGATCATGAGGCTGTGAGCTAGAAGAACCATGGATCACTATCTCAAAGTCTGTAAGGAATTAATTTTTACAGAGAAAGCAAATCAAGTGAGACGAGTAACCAACAAACGAACAACACCTGAAGAACTCTGGTAAAACATTCTTTTTGCCATGAAGAAGGTTGGCCAAAATGCACTGTCCGGGTAATGTCAGTGGTTCCATCAATATACTGAGCTCCACTGTCCAGTAGAAAGAGCTTTTCAGCATCTACAATGCTACAACTGCCAGCCTCTGGTTTGTAATGTATGATAGCACCATTTGCACCAGAAGCTGTGAAGAACATTTGGCATAGTAAGTCTCCTTCAGGAAAATAAATAAGTAATAACTCTGCATAATAATTTAAACATGGGACATGTGCAACTCCCATTAACTGATTCTTGAGGAGACAACTATAGCTTATAAGTTATAATCCAACTCATCCAATCAAAGAACCTGTTAAGCATTCCATACAATAACTGTGAAATTTAAGTGAGGAAACAATTCATACAAAATATGTCATTTACATAATACATGATTGATGATACGCAAACATTCCGGATCCATATTCCAGGCAGGCACGGGAAGTAACTTATTTTCTGCATCAAGTGTCAGATTTTGTTTGCCACACCTTTGTCCAAGCATTTCAAGGACGTGATGGATTTAGAGCTTTAAAAAGACATAGAATTTGCCCCTATTTGAAAGACTACAGGCATAAATGTCCCTTAAACTACAAGAGGGCAGCAATCAACTTCAGTGGCCATTAACCATCAGACCCAAACAAAATACTCTGGCTCCCAAGACTGTCAACAAGCTCAAGTAATGCAGCTAAGTCTTAGTGGTACCAATTTCTTGGTCGAAGTACTCTATTTTTAAATGTCTAGTGCATAAGTTATTTGAAGACATGAAGGAAGCATTTTATTTATTATCCCATCTAGACATCTAATTCACCCACCTTGGCTTCACTTTTTTCCCCTTTTTGACGTCCAATTGTGCAGCCATGAGATTTGTATTAAGTCGACTGCAAGAGGATTAGCCTAGTCATTTGGCATATTTCCAGTTTATACAAACATTTGCTCAAGAATTTGATGATACACAACTACTGTCCTTTTGTGATGACCCATCTCACACTGGTAGGGGAGCATTATATGATTGATTCATAAGGCCTTAGTGCAAAGTATTGTTAATAGTGCCAGGAATCCAACACAGTTCATGACAGGTGGTATTAAAGCTGCCCTCTTGGTTTTTATCTAGATGGTACTGGACTTGTGGAGTGGTTCATGGAACATTCACCATGGATTGGATACAATAGGGACCTCGTGCATTTCAGTCAGACATGGCATGCCTCATTCTCAACCCACTGCAGGAGGATTGCAGCACTGATTTGAAAGGCAGATGTAGGTTATATGAGTGCCATGCACTTGGACTAGTTAGGTGATGCCTAGAAATGGTAAGAGGTACAGGAGTCTCATTTAAGTCCTTGTATCTTTAATACAAATGGAGAGTGCTCTGATAATTAGAAATGAAAAGATTCTCAACAATCCAGTTGAGTAAGCTTTTAAAGTTACACTATGATATACATAATCTAAGATGCCTCAACAGTCCAGTTGAGGACAGAGGATCCTTGTAATGGAAGATAACAAACGATGTCAATTTTGTATTTGCCAGTGGACAGTTCCAATGAGAAAAATAGGAAGTGTAATGTACACCAAGGAGGAATTAGAATTTATTGGTAGTCATTAAGAATGAATAAGAATTGATTGTTAAGAATGAGTAATATCGATAACCTCATATCATAACTTCCAAGTCCCTTAGTGCACCTTTCCATTTGGCAACATGCAGTCAGGGTTGATCATTGGAGATAAGAAGACAATGCTGGTTTTCATCATCATTTAGTTAATCGAAGACTCTATGGTATCCGAATCTCCCACAGTCCATGATGATTTAGTCAAAAGTGCACAATCAGTTTCTTAGTGAATCAAAGATGTCTGTCATGTCAAAATTCACATGGAGATAAAGATAGACACTGTGATTTCCACACTCCAAATCTCGTCAGGCTTATTGAAGTTTCAAATTCTAAATGAGGAAAATATCTAGTAGAGTGCCCCAAAAATGAAAAGACAATATGCTCAAAGTTCAACAAGAGTAGAAGGGAGTGTACCACTTATAGTATCGAAACTTGTGCCAATAAAACCATCCTGCTTAGAACGGAATTCAAGGAGTTTCTCTGCAACATCTACTTCTGTTAAAATGACACCATTGCTAATTTCCTCCTCCAGCCACGCCCAGAATTGTGCTAGAGCTGCTGCATCCCTGCAAAAGATTATTTCACACTTAAATAGACCAAAACATTTATCTGTTAACATTATTGATCAATAATTGCATGTAATGCTTGTGAGGAGGGGAAAAAAAAAAAAAGAAGTAAGGAAATATTTGCACCAGCAATTCAATAAGAGGATGAGAGAGAGAGATGCAAGAAGCCAAAATGGAAGAAAAAGTTTTAAACTTTAATACCATAAATGTTTTACGCAATCTATATCCTGAGGCAATATGGAAACGCATCTTAAGCAAAATGGTCTAATGAAGGGCAGAAATATAAGAGGTATATTCTCCATCTGGGTTTCATATTATTTTGACAAGCAGAAAGCAAGAAAAAAATTCAGGACAAAATCACAGCCCAGTCAATACACTGTTTTTTTTTTTTTTTTTT
>JACFYI010002954.1:663274-685614 GCA_014898755.1 Handroanthus guayacan | reverse complement strand
AAAAAAAAAAAAAAAATTACGCCCGCAGCAGGCGTAATCGGCCAAGCCTGGCCGCCCGTCGCGGGCGTAATGCCTCCGTTCAACACACCTATGAAAGGCGAAATGCAAAAAAAAAAAATTTATAATAATAATAATAATAATTTTAAAAAAATTACGCCTGCGGCCGGCGTAGGAGGTCAAGAGTGGCCGCCAGCCGCGAGCGTAAAGAGCCACGCATGGCGCCTGCGGCCAGCGTAATTTTGGTTTTTTCTATTTTTTTTTTGTTTATTTATTTAATTTAAAATTATTCCTTTGTATTTAAATTATTGTAATATTATATGATTTTTTTTCAGATAGTAGATGCTTCTCATAGAGGAAAGGGAAAAAGACTTATGGCGCTCTTCGAGCTTAGAGGATCGCGTAGGTCGACTGATGAGGCAGAGCCTAGTGAAAGTCATTTACACGGCAGGACTATCACGGTATCTGCTCGACGAGCCCATTTTCATCGTTCATCCGAGATGCAGGAGGAGGGTGGTGATGAGGATATTGCGGCACCTACACATGCACCCACTACTAGCATGGGCACTGGGACAGGATACGGCGAGGGACCATCCGCATCACGACATTATCACCACGATGATGATTACGGTGAGGACGAGGATAGGCAAGATAATGTTGGGGTAGGGGCCGGGGCTGGTAGAGGTGGTGGTGGAGATGAGAGCTGGTTGTTACAGGAGCCAGCCCCCAATGGCCCGGTCATTACTGACTTGATCCCGAGTTTTGACGGTCACGTTGCTTTAGATATTTAGCATGGGAGGGAGGTAAAATTTTATTTAGTTTATTTATTTATATTAAATACATCTGCGATTGTGTTTGACATTTATACTAATTTTAATATTTGTAAATTGTTATACAGGAGAGTGGACTGCTTAAATGTCAGTCCTGGATTCAGGCATCAGCATGATGGAGGGAACCGGGAGGAAACGCCAGTACAACCATGCTTTGTCACAGCGGGCTATATTATTTGAGGGATTGCATGTTTAACCGTCATAAAGTCCATCTGCTGTGTGCTTTCGTGGAGAGGTGGCAGCCAAACACAAACACCTTTTACGTGTCGTTTGGAGAGATGACGATCACTCTCCATGATGTCTGGTTCATTTTGGGAGCCCCGATGGATGGATTCCCGATCTCAGCTGATGCTGAGCATTCAGATATGGTTGCTAGTTGCGCAAAGATTTTGTCTATGAATCCGGCAGAGATGGACGCTATGTGATTGGCCAGTGGCCCCAAGTTCGAAGACATAGAGACTCGTTGCGGAGACAACTCAGGAGCTCCACTTGCCTCAGCAGTTAGAGGGTACATCATGTACTTGTTAGGATGTACCCTATTTGTAGATAAGTCGAAGAATCGCGTGCGGCCTAGATTTTGCCCATTGATATAGAATGTATCTATGGTTTCACAGTATGCATGGGGTGCAACAGCACTTGCATACTTGTATCGTCAATTGGGCGTGTCGTCCAGAGCTGACGCGAAATAGCTGTCAGGGTGCCTGATCGTACTCGAGATAAAATTTTAGTAAAATTTTTTATGTCTTATTAAATTATGTGGGGTTAAAAAAAATTACTAATATTTTTCTGGTATTGATATTTGTTGCAAACGTGAATTTATGAATACTTCTCATGGCTGAGACCAGCAGACTCCACGTCTTACAGTGCGGGACAACTGCATTGCTTGAGGTGGCAATCATCCTCCGGGCAGGCACCTGAGGCTAATACAATGGCAAAGCTGATAGAGTGCAAAGCACTACTTGACAACTTTTACGGCGGATGATGTAAGTTATTAAATTATTCTGTTTTAAATTAGTTAATGATTAACTGATTCATTTATAAATCGAGTTGTGTTTTGTCCGTCAAGTGCATTGGTTGCCATGTGGAGCGAATGTGGTGGATCTTGTGCCGAGGACAATCTACCATGTGGCAATTCGCTTTCTTGAATGCATTAAGCCTTACATGAAGAATCGTGCACTAAGGCAACTCAGCTTCCGACAAATCATACTAGCCCAACCACTGTTACCTTCCTCTCGCCTGAAGCGGCTTGGGAAAGCAGCACAATATAAGGTGACATATCCGATCGATGATCGATATTGGATGACACCCACGGCCCACGTGTTGGTACTGGCCCATTAAGCTTATCGTGCTGTCTCTCCAGACAAATGTGCATATGATTATATAGAGTGATATTATGCTCGAAGCCAACCTCGCATTCAAAACCCCAAGCACGCAGCCATTCAGGGCGAAGATATGCAGCAGCACGAATATCCGAACCCACTCACTATCACCTATAATCTAGCATCGGCACTATATCCTATGATTCCACAATATCACACTGTAGAGTATTAGAACGACATACCTCGTGAGTCGTTTTATAATGTCTTATACCAGACAAGCCACCTATTGGACACCAGATAGAGCAATTGAGGCTGACGAGGTCGATACGCCTAACAAGGGGGAGGATAGAAGGCAGAGGCGTCAGACGAGAGGAAGCCAGCAGATTTTTTTTTTCTTTTTTTATATTTCATATACTTGTAAACTTATGTTATTTTCAATCAAGACACAAACAAGTTTTTCTTTCTTGTTATTAATACATTATTGTAATAATGACTGTTATATAATAGTATATAGGCTATATATTTTAGTATATAATATTATATACATATATATAGTTATATACTATAATATTATATATACAGTTATATAGTATATAATATACTATATATATACTATATAACTGTATATATAACTACAAAATACTATATATATATATATTATATAGTTTAGTATATATAGTATAGTATTATATATTATTATACTATATAACGAAATAAATGTATATCCTTATATAATATAACAAGATATACTATCTAAAAAAAATCACACATACATATTCATAAAGTCGAGATATACAATTAATAAAAAAAATACTACATATGTGCGGCAAGTCTTTCCCACCTACGAATCCTACTGCTTAATAATTCTCGTAACGATCCGACACTAGGATCTCGTATCGGTCCCACTGTAGATTAATCGGTGATAGAGGACAGTCATCTCTCAACGTAAGTTGAATGAAAAGCCGTGCGCTGGTATCGTACATGATAGGGATAACATAAGCAATCTCCGAAGCATTTCCTTCCCATAGCAACGGCAAATGCATGATACACTGATTTCTCGATAATTCAAAAACGATTGCACTGTAGTGCGTGGCGATGATCAGACCCATATCTGAAAGCGTCATCCACCTGTTATCCGGGGCTTTGTCATTTATAAAGTGGCAAATAGATGCCAGTACCTGAGAAGCATACATGTCACCAGCCTCACCTCCGCCAAAAACATTGACGTACAGTGCCCACCTACCCCACATGTGATCTTGTAGGCTACGCCGTACATCAAGCCATCGATGCTCATCACCGTAGACAAGTTGAGCAACGCATCGATATCCACAATTATTATCCCCGCTGACATCAACGTAAGATATTGTGTATGGAATGAGGAAATGGGACAGAATAAATTGGAAATTCGGTGGAGGCTGCTTATTTTGAACTGGTGCACATGACGACGATAAGCGTGCACCTTTGCCAAATGATGACAACGAAGCACGACCTCTTTTAGAAGAGTCTCTACTGACTGATCCCGAAGACGAATGTCCAAGATCCCTTAAACCGGACGAAGATTGGCCTCGACCACTGTCAGACCCAGAAGAAAACTTACCAATGCTGAACTTCGAAAATGTGTACTCCTAAGCCGATGGGTTTCTTGCAGTCGGGTTATTCTTCGCTCAGCCCCTAGGCTGCTGCACGGATAGCTCATCCAAGTGGGCAGTCTTTGGATATAGGTGTGAAAATATAATGTTTGATATACACTTCTCTCAATCATCGGGCGCATGTAAAATTCTTTCACATATCCCTGGATCAAGCCTCTTATTTCAAGTTGCTGGTCAGCAGCTGTATTCGTAGTGGATGGCATTTCAGTGCTTACAGTCCTTCAAAACACATGAATGTCATTATTGAGAAATGATTCCCGATTATGTTCCTCCTTAGCAATCTCGTGTGCACATGGGAGGCCATGGGTGTTTCTTAAGTAACACGTACACATAGAGGGATCTTCCCACACACCGGCAGTCATTCCCATCTTGCATTCCTGATCCATCAAGCTCAATGCTTCGTGTGTCATGACTCCATTGAGTGCTTGAAAACACCGATACGAAACCACATGCTTTCGTATTCTTGATAATTTTGCAAATTCGGCCAAAATCTCATTGATTTGAGACTCAATCTGAGAGTGTATCTGACTCTATACAGTGTCAAATCTTCCAGTAGACGAGCCAAGCCATGTTTTCAAAGACGAATGTGCACTCTCCACCTGTTGACCAATAATAAATTGTTAATATTAATTTTTTATGCGTGCTACAAAGAAAATAAAACTAAATAAATCAATTACCTATTCGTTATCCTATTACCAAGATGGAAAACATGGTCAGTCCATGCTCGAACTAACCTCTTCCTATGTATGAGCAATGTATCGTTTAAGTATGTCAATAACAGTGGGCAACGTTGATAATCCCATATTAGTTACTTGTAGTTGATATCGTACTCCTCCACAGTAAGAGAATCAATCAACGTCTTCCAAGGACAGCGAGAAAAATGAATGCCGTAACCTTTGATCCCGCACATGAGCTTTGTTGCCATCAGCTGAACGTTTTTATTAATATAAAAATGACAAAGAAAATGATATCATTTTGGGAATATACGATCTAGCGCCTTCATCAGTCTCAACTCTCTGTCCGTAACAATACAGTTGGGTAGGATGCCCTCGTCGAAAATACGCTTTAAATTATTCAAAACCTAGCTATAATGCTCCTCCGATTCATTTCTCATAAAAGCAACTGCTACGTTAAAATTCTTTCCTACAAAAGTCACTCCAATAATATCCAACAGAGGCATCTTATACCTATTACAAACACATTTAAATATTAAATAGTTGCATATAAATCATGCAAAAATAAATTATTAACAAATAATTCAATAGCACAAGTTCAATTTCTATTAGTCTTATACGTTGTATCCATCAGCAATACGTATGGAAATACTCTCAGCAGCTCGATGGATTGTGGGAGAGCAAACATAATGTCAATTATTTCATTACCTGTCAGATTGACGCGATGCCACTGTAAGTATTCATTTTGAGCAATACTATGGATGAGATACTAGACCACTGTACGCCCAACCAGGACTTCTACCTTCATTTTATTTCTGGCATTATATATATGCTTCAGAGAAGTTTGGATAGTAGGATCCTCTCGCCTAAGGTAATTTTTGGTTTAACATGACTTTTACTCAATGTTTTTGTAATTTCATATTGCTCCTGGGTCAGTCTACTTGCCATTGAATGCTCATGGTGAGACGTCGCTAGAGGGTGATTATGCTTTCCATTTGATACTGATATTCGCCATACATTCTCACTTTTCATGTATCCTATCAACATAAAAGGACATCTGCATTTCTTCATCCCAGTGAACTTTTGGCTCTCCACATCTATATTTGATTGCATCACCCTTCCTTTACCATACCTCTCGCATGATATATATATTTCGTCTACATTACAACTGTACAATTAAAAACATATTATATTTTTGCGCAGTAGACTTTGCCCATTCTTTCAATTCGTTTTTGCTGTCAAATGTTTGATCAGTTATGAAATAAGCGTTGTAATCCACTTCTTCAAACATTTCTAGATTCTTCATATTATACTATGAATTGATAAGATATTTTAAGAAAATAAAACAAAAAAATTAAAAAGAATCATAAAATTCGCGAAAAAAATTAATTTTTTTTTTTTAAATTGTGCCCGCCACAGGCGCGATACTTAGTGAATCACACCCATGGCGTGCACAATTCGTGCTAGGCGTAATCTTGAAAGAATCACGCCCCCCACGGGCGCAATCAACGAATATTTTTTTTTTATTTACGCCTGGAGGAGGAGCAATTTGCCCGTACGTGTGCCTCCCACGTGCGCAATCTTACTGTTCTGCATATTCGTGGGAGGCGTAATTTAAAAAAAAATCCGATTTCTCATTTTTTTTTTGATTTTTTTTTTCAAATGCAACTTTTTACCTCACTACTCGAAAAATTTTGCTCGTAATCTGACTCACTCATGTTAAAAATATTGAAATTTATGCTATTTTACTGTTAAATGTACTAAAATTTCAAAAATAGACATTTATAAGGGAGTGACGATTTATATAAAAAATTTTCAATTACTTTGCGTTAGTAATTTACGCTCTGCAAAAGACAACCCTTTATACCTGCAATGACAAGACGAGAATTTTATTCCTGTTTATTATATGGGGTAAGGATGGGAATCTTATCCTTATACCCGCTTATATTTTATAGTCATCAATTAAATATTTAAACAATATTATATTTTTAAGATTTTATACTTGTTAACTATATTAAACTCTTTTTTATGTTAAATATGTTAGATCTTATGTTTTTATTAAAATTTTTTTTTTTTTTTTTTTTTTTTACAAATTAATTTGATTCATTGAATTATGATTTATAAAATTTTAATTAAAATATTTTTGGAAATTATTGAAATATTTAATTTATTAATTGGTACATGTAAATATCCGCGAAAATTCAATTCCTCTGGATGGGATACCTATTTTCCATCCCCGTGGATGACGAGGTGGGATGGGGATTATTTTTCTTCGCGGGGCGGGGAGATGCTCCCCGTCAACGCCCCACTGACATACCTATCTGCTACATAGAAATGAGACAATTACCTCAATACCACCTACAATTTGTTGTAGTCATCAATATAGTAAAATACTTCTCGTGATTTACATAATTATCATTACACTTTTTATATATTACAATTTAACCTTCTAAAAGTTTAACAGACATTACAAATAAACTCCCTATTAATCTAAGGATAAGAAGTTTACTTGTAATATTCGTTATATTTATACAGGTCTAATCGTAATACGCATGAGGTGTAATGGTAGCTATTTAAATCATAGGGAATGTTTTGATAATTTCGACAAATCTCAAGGAGTGTTGAGATAATTATCCCATGATTATTATTTGAGAAACTTGTTTCATGGATTAGGTGATAACATATAAATTAGGTTTGACATTGAAAGTTGGCTTATTTTGTTTTATTTTCGTAGTCCTTGACATTTCTTTCTTATTACTATTGTTTCTCATATTTTATTTTTGATTGTAGGGTCTCTAAAATAATAAATTTGTACCACTTTGATCCTTTAATCAACTCTTCTGTCAACTTTGCCAAAAGAAGATACACCTGCCAATTTTTTAAGATTATTATTGTCAATATCATGTTTCTTGTTACACTTTAGTCCATATGCTATTCCAGACTATAAAATACAATCTAACTCTATATTTATCCTCATATTTTTGTGCTTTCTCATTTATAGCCTTTTTTTTTATGTTTTTTTTTTTTCTTAAAATTAGTATTTAGATATTGCCTTGTATTGATATTTGTATCAAAGGCAATTTTCTTTTCTTTTCCTTTTCTTTTTTTCTTTTTTTTTTATTTTTTTATTTTTTTAGAAGATCTCAAATGATAGCCAATGGTAGCTTATTTGTCGAAAAAAATAAACAGACATATTAACGTAATTTCAAATGCTAGGCAACGGTCGCTTTCTTCAAAAAATAAATTGCGTTTTCTAGAATCCCAACTAATTATGCAATAATATTATTTATTTATTTTCTTTGCGTTTGTACATTAAATAAATAGCGAGTTAACAACAGCTATATAGAGTAATTAATAAGGTTGTTTAATTTTGTAAAATGAGGATAGGTTTTTTGAAAAATAAATTGCACTCATTTCTGCTTATCATAGAATCATTGTACCTTGGATGCGATTAAAATCTCATATTCCAAAATCATATTTAATCCCATATTCCTTTTATTAAATACGTGACAAGTGTATTAAATTTTTGAAAGAAACAATCACATTCAATTATTACATCATTAGTGCATCAATATAAATATTTTAATATATTTAAAGATCAAACACATTAACAAACATAATCAAGCTATATCCAGTAAAATCAAAGTTACCATACGGTAGAAGAAAAACTCGCATACCCTCAGTGGGAATCAAACTCATAACCCATGGTTATGGGACCTCCCCCAACTAATTAGATTAGGGCTCGTTGGCTCAAGAGTATTAAATCTTTTTTTCTTATAAAAATACAAAGTTATGGATATCATACACTTATCAGGTATTTGTGTAATAAAATAGGAAATAAATATTACTTGGAATAGAGAATTCAGGGTGTCAGGGATGTTTATGATTACTCCCATATTTTTGGAGTGAAGCCTTCCCATAGGAATAGGGGTTTCATGTTTTGAAATAAACTTAAAAATATCCATTACATTCCTACATTTTTTGCATATCAATTGATGCCCTCGGAAATATATAGTGATGGATTCTTTTTTTCGAGAGTGTTAAAACTATATAGTGATGGAATGTGTGTCTTAGGCGACATGTGTTGGCTTTGTGTGGCACAAATGTAGGATTGCAAATTGTTAACACGTTGAACTAAAGTTGGTCGCAAGATTGTGGTAACCGAAGCTTGTGGGCCCTTGCAAAGTGTACCGGCATGTGAACAAATTGATAGGCGATGCACGCAATAGCATTAATCTCATCGATATCCAAGAGTATGGGTAATTTTTTGTTAGGTTCAATTTTGTATTCACTAGGCATTCATGTGATTAATAAATCGGGTCAAGTGGACATAAGAAAATAATCGTACAATTATAGTTAACTGGAAATTCTTTTGTTGCCACAGTGGTAAAGAAAATATTGATCCAGAATCTGGTGTGTCTTTTCAAGCAAATCGAGGTTTCGATTTTGTGAGAGACTATTCAAGCACCGCAATGAAGGCAATCATGCCAAAGGAGACATAAAGAAATTTGTCCATTCCTTGTGTTCAATGATGGATCTCAAAGCAAACGGCATTCATTTCAAGCCCACTCAAACTCTATTTTGAAATATGTCAAGTTCAAATCTAATTGAATCTATGGAAAGCTTCAACTTCCAATTTGGTTTGTTTCTATACACATCAACGTTTTCTTCCTCAACGTGATATCCTACGAGTTGAGCCCAAACAATCTTAACTGGTCGAACCATCATGACTACGTATATCAATCTCATGAAATTATTGGTTATGAGGTCAGACAGTTGAAATGATAATTTGATCGCCTAGAGAGTGATGTATGGCCATATTGTTTGTCATTTATTTGGTTCCATTAATTTCTAGCCTTTTGTATTGCCAGTTTTGTTCATCTTTCTTCAATTTTAGTTTTGTTCTCAAGGAGCTGCAAACTCCATTCTACCATGGTGGAAATGAAGGCAGTGAGCATGACATTGAAACTGGCTATGGAATGGAAGTGTGATAAGGTGAAATCTGAGACAGATTCTCTTGAAGTGGTGCAGATGCTTATTGGAGTTACTGAACCACATTGGAACCATGTGAAGGACTTTAATTTTTTTTACTAATTTTTTGTCGATTAGGCCTAATTGTACTTTATCACATATATCTTTTGAGACTAATTATGTGATTCATAATTTTGCTAAATGGGCTACTTTGAACGATTGGAATGGCCCCATCTCATCTCACAAAATTCTCGATTTTTGTTTTTGTAATGGGAGATAGAACCAGTTCATTAAAAAAAATACTTGGTTATTTGTAAATTAATAAATAAATAAATAAATAAAAGTGTGATAACTAGCGTTGACTTCTAAGTGTTAAATTTGTATGTCAACTTCTTGAATCTGCGCTATTTAATAAAGACCAAGATATTAGTCTTCTTTTCATAATTTGGTTTTGGTTTTCAAGCATGCACGTGGTCATGCACATGAGAGGTATGAAAATGAATTATTAATCCCAAGAACCCAAAAATGGGGAAAAGAAAAAAAGAAAAAAGGAAAAACAAAATCACTAATCCAAAGGGACATGCCTGCAAATCTCTCAAGCAATAAATTAAATCCTAATATGACGTAAAACAATATAAATTGAGCTTGATGTCTCTGTTCTAAAATCTCAATTTCAATATATAATACCCAAGCACAAAGTCTTTGTGTAACTGGAGGTGAAAATGATACTTTTATTAAATATTTTAAAACTTTAATTATGGACACGATATAAATTAAAGACACCATTTTAACAACAACAATGGTATACACGTCATCTATAGTGGACTATTCTAAGCACTTAGTAGTACTATGTTCATTGAATTAGTGCTTGTGCTGGTTGATAAATGTATCGAACATGAAATAAAATGTGTTTGCAATTGAAAATACGAGAGTCTGAACATCATATAAAAAGAAGATGCTGAAGGTTCTCATTATTGCACGCTTTAGTCAATCAATTATAAAGAAAAACAACACAATGTATCATTTTTTTTCTTATATAAATATGTAAGTGTGTATCGAGACATGACCATTTAACAAATTAGAAATTATATTCTTTTTAATTTTATATAGTAAATGGAAAATGGTCAATTTGAGAATTTTCATTTCTATTTCTTTCAACATGCTCACTTATGATGGACTTTTGTAATAAAAAAAGATACAGGGAAAAATTTGATAATTAAACCTTTTTATAGAAAAAGATAAGAGTAATTAACTTTATACAAAAGTATCGCCCGTAAACAACTGATGTTCCTGGCCCAAATCTTGCGAAGTCAACATGAGGATCCTCCATTCCAAAATGGTGCTACATTTTCTCTTTCTTGTATTCAATACATAATAATTGTACTAAATCTTAATTTTCTTATAAAAATACAAGATTGTGAATGTCATACAATTGGTATGCATTTGTATTTCCATATAATAAAATAAGAGACGGAATAGAAATTACAATATAGGATTCAAAGTGAATTAATACACAATTAATGTCAACGGGCAGCAAAGTGTGTAGCAGATAGCCTCAATAATTGACAAAAGAATGTGCACAAGTTAACCGTGTCACATTAATTATTTGGTCAATGGTTGACTTGTACATATATATATACATATATCAATTACGCGGCAAAGATTTATATATTTTTTTAGAAAAGCGCTACATTCTATTATTACATCAATATTATTATATCAATATATATATAGAAAAGCAATTACATTAAATTATTACATCGATATTATCATATCAATACATTTTAGAGATCAAATATATGAATTTAACAAGACAAATTTTTTAAACTGTCATTCGAAAGACAAATACGATAATGCAGTAGACAAAAGCCCACATACTATCAGTGACAATTGAACCCGCGCCTTGTCTATAAGAAGAGGGAGTTGATGCTACTTTATTTGATGGTGGCAAGGTGAAGATCTCTATAAATAGCTGAAAAAGTCTTCTTTTTTATTACAAAGCAAGAAAGAGAATAAAACCTAAAATATATATACATATAGTTTGGGGATAATTACCTCTACACCCCTAAGGTTTAACATAATTACAAAAATATCTCGTAAAATTTAGATCATTACCATTACATGCACCTACCGTTACTTTAACTAATATATAACTACAGTAACACCCCCTAAGCTGATACATAATTATAATACAACTCCTTGTTCATGGGGTTCACTTGTCATGTTTCCAAATTTTTAGGGAATGTAACGTAATTATACGTTAGCTAAACTAATACTAGAGGGTGTAATGATAATTATTTAAATCTGATGAGGAGTTTTGATAATTATATCAAATTTATGGGATTATTGAGGTAATTATTCCTATAATTTGTTAAGAATCTCAAATCAATCACATGATAACGTGCAACGTCCAAATATCACGGAACATACTATGATAGTTAATTGTTTAATTACCACAATCCAGAAATTATAAGCAACATAAATAGATGCACAAATAATTAAAGAAAAACTGGTAAAAATAAAATATTCATCATAGTGACCCACTTTAGGATTTAGAATCGATTTACAGAGAATCCAAAAATCTCATTTTCCACAGCGTAGAAAAGCCTACACTTATGCGCCTTAACTGTCAACATCACCATCATCATTGTGATAAAATAAAAAATAATGTCACCTATTTTATATAATAATTAGCAACAAATTTTATATTATTCCTTAACATATTTATCATCACTAATTTATTTTTCTATTAAATGGCAAGCTATTTTTTCGTTTAAGTAATAAGCAGATTTTCTACCGAGTAATATCTTAACTACTTACATGTTCTTTTTCGGGGGGAGGGAAGAAGAAGAAGAAGAAAAACTAAGGGGGGCAAAGAAGAAGAAGAAAAACTACTTGTTTGTTCCTTATGACTTTATATGATATTAATTCCAAATGGTAGTTGATGTATTGATTCAATAATGAAACTTACTTTCAAGTTGTTGGATTTATCGAGAGGCCACAAAGTTCAGAAAAAAAATTTAATTGACGAAACTATGAAGACAAACTACTATTTACAAAGCTCAGAGTCCAACATACCCTAAGGTGGACGCTAGTGGCGTGCCATGCAAGTCAGATGACTTGATTTTCACTGTTACTGTAATTAGATCAAATCAATATAAAATCAATAACTGTGATAATTAAAATAATTGATTCTACAATCTGTAATATTGTTTTACTCTCCCTTTCATGTTTTATTTTCTCATGTAAAGTTCTGAACACTGTGTAAGGATTATCTGTAATATTGTTCTATTGATTAAATAACATAATGAATTTCCTATAAAAAATGAAAATGAAAATAAAAATAAAAATAAAAAAACCACTAATGTGGAGAATCCTAACAAGATATATATGATTTTGCCACTCAAGAGACTTCCCCGTTTAATCCCGAACAACCGTGACAACTCCAATGCACATGCATTACCTTCTGTCCGCATCGAAACTTAATATAATTAAACCAAATGGAGGTGGCTGTCAGGGTGCGAAAACGCAAGGGGAATAGTGGATATTATATTATATTTTCTGAATCAGTTCCGATTCTCTAGCTTATTTTTTATTCACTTGGCATTAATATGACTAATAAATCAAGTCAAGGTTGACTTACTAAAAAATTATAATTATATTTATTGCTAATCTCTCTGCATGTATATAACCATAATCTCGTCTTCCCACCCCATCACAAGTGATTATCTTAAACTAGATCTAAAACCCCAGCCAAGTAATACTCAAAAAACTCGGATTTTAAGATGGCTCAAAATAGTCAAAGCTCAAATGGAGGTCCAACGAGTAGCCAGGGACTTCTGCCTCCGCCTCCGCCAATGCCGCGACCGCCACCAGCCAGTCACTGGAAAATACAGAAAGTACCGAAGTTGTTGCTGAAGGAAAAGAAAAATAGAGACAGTTACGTTCCTAAGGTGGTCTCAATTGGACCCTACCACCATGGCAAACCGGAGCTCCGTTTAGCTGAGTCTTTCAAGCCAAAGCCCTGGATTTGATTGTCCCAGGTAACAAAGAAAAAGTGCATCAAGAGATAAAAAAAAAGATTAGTGACATAAAGAGTTGTTATGAACAAGATTGCACTAAATCGTACTCCGATGATGATGAACTTGTCCGAATGATGCTTCGTGATGCTTGCTTTATTATAATTCACATGGAGACGAGTTGCTATCAGGGACAACCCCGATCAGATCATGAGATGATGATTGCTCGCAATGCTGGCCTTATGGTTCACACTCTCGGCATGTTGACCATGTCAATCGTGCTTCGTGACATGTTTTTGCTTGAGAATCAAATTCCACTGTGGATTGTCAAGCTTTTGCTCAAATCAAGGTATGAAGAAAATCAGAGTGAAGAATTACTTAACAGGTACAATATGTTGATTTGGATTTGGAATCAGTATTTTTAATATGGATAGAGTTTAATTGATTTCTAGGTTGGCTCTAAGGTGGTCTTAGTTATTATTCTAGTCACGCAAGACTTGATTAAAATCAAGTGATATGGGTTGATGGGGATTGTCCAGTGAAAACCTTTCGACATTCAAGTCAGTGATCTAATTGATCTTGTAAAACAATCACATGGAGAATATTGAGTAGCTAAATCTAGCAATGTTTTGATTGATGAGTATCTTATAAGGCATCATATGTTACAAGTTACAGCTAACATGACATGTTATGTGTAATCAAACTTTTTTTTAAGTGGATTGACAAGATCTTTGTCGGGTCGTGTCAAAGTAATGTGACCTATGATTAATTTTGCTGAGTCTTGTTCAAGTAGAGGTCCAGCCCAAGTTATAATGAATGTTTTTGTTATTTTGCATTTTTGACAACAGGTACTTGACAAGATCTCTGTTTGGGGAATTCCGGCCCAATAGAAAATTACCACTTGAGAATCAAGAGGAGCTCCACCTCCTTGAAGCTGTCCATAGGCTAGTCGTCTATGGCTTTGTTGATCAACCTAAGAAAACCTGTTCCAATTTCATTAACTGCAAGTTCTTATGTTGCTGCAAAGCTAAAGAAAAAACTGATCTAGAATCAGGTTTGTCTTCTCAAAGCAAAGCGAGGTTTCGATCTTGTATAGATAGCTTGACAACCAAAGCTTGCAGGAGATGTCTCGAGAATTGCAATGAAAGTGATAGTGCCGAAGGTGACATAAAGAAATTCGTTCATTCCTTTCGTTCAGTGACAGATCTCAAAGCAAACGGCATTCTTTTCGAGCCTAGTCAAACTCGATCTTTGAAAGATGTCAAGTTTGAATCCAATTGCATCTATGGGACACTTCAACTTCCAATTTGGTGTGTTTCTATATACACCAAGGTTTTCTTCCTCAACATGATAGCCTACGAGTTGAGCCCATGCAATCTTACTCACGCCATTGTGACAACGTATATCAATCTCATGAAATCACTGATTGTGAGGTCCGAGGATGTTAAGGAGTTGCGAGAAAAGAAAATCCTATTCTGCCCATTGGGAAGTGATGCACAGATCTTGAAAGTGTACCAAGATATCCACACTTACGGGGCTGATAACCCATTGATTTTTCAGGATGTGAAAGACAAAATACAAGCGCACCATAATAGTAAAATAAAGACGTGGATTGCTGAGTTCATTCACACTCATTTTCGTACTCCATGGAGTATCATTACTTTGTTAGTTGCAACTTGTATATTAGTATTGACTATTCTCCAAACTGTTTACACGATAAAATCCTTTTTTAAAGGTAATTGAATAATAATTTGACCTACATAGACAGTGAGGTATGGCCACATTTTTTGCCATTTTTTGGTTCCTTTAATTTGTAGCCTTTTCTGTTGCTAGTGCTGTCCATCTTCCTTCAATTTTAAGTGTTATCCGCTGTTGGATTGGAAGTGTTGAATTTGTATGTCAACTTCTTGAATTGATGTTATTTAATAAAGACTAAACTAATAGTCTTCCTTTGCAATCTAATTCCCAATCATACACGTGATTACGCACATGAGAAGAACAAAAGTACATTATTAATCAGATGAAACTCCCCCGCTGCCTCCGAAAAAAAAACGGAAGAAAGAAAAAGAAAATAAAGAAAAAAAAAAGAAAAAAGAAGAAAAAGACAAAGAAATCACTAATCCATAGGGACATGCACGCAAGTTTCATTTGCAGTTACTTAAATTCTAATATGACATAAAACAATACAAGTTGAGGTTTATGTCCCTATTTGTACGATCTCAATTTTAGTATACATTATCCAAGCACTTTTGTGTAACTAGAGGCAAAAAGGCCATCTTTATTAAAATATTTTGAAAATTATGTATATATATAAGTTAAAAAAGGGCACCATTTTAACAACAACAATAATACATACGATCGATTATGGACTATACTAGCCACATGATGGTCCTACTCTCTCATGCACAGAGTCAGTGCTTAGATTGATTGGTTCAAATGACTAATATGTTTGCAGTTGAACATGAAACTCTGGACATGATGTATTAAGATTTAGGAGGAGGCTGAAGCTTGATATTACTATTTTTAGCGTTTTACCTTAAAAAAAAATTGCACATGCATCATTCATAAATATATAAATATTTTCAAGGTATGACCATTTAAGAAATAAACAATTTAATATTTTTCATTTTTTTTAAGTAGATGGCAAAATGGTTAATTTGTGAATTTTCATTGGTATTCTTTTAACATATGTACACTTATAGCGAGAGATTTTTGTAATCAAGAACGATAACGTAACATTTGATGCAAAAAAGGCATCAGTAAATTCTTATTTTTATAATTATATCGAGAAGAAGACAATATCATTTTGCTATTCCTTAAAATTACTATAAAAAAGAAAAAATGCCTATTGTGTCGTTGAAAAACATCACAACAAGATAATATCTATTATGCATTCACATTCAATTGTGTCACTAAAAAAATCATAATCAATCAATTAACTGGGTAAATTGAATATTACTCCTATGAAAAGTCGAAATAGCACATAATCCCTTGTAAAAAAACAAAAAAGAAAAAAAAATCAGTGTAAAACACCCTCGTGTTTCTAAAATATGTGCATCCAAATTGAGAGTATCTGTAATACCTCGAAAATTCTCCTGATCAAGAATTTAATCCTTCATTTTTCAAACGATGAATTGTTTTTGCAATCTTGAAAATTGTTTTATCATCAAAATAATTTCTTTACATCCAAAAAATTCTCCTAACATTCGAAACTTCATCTACACAGCATTTTGGCCCAAAACGAGCCCAAAGCTTGGTCCAATTACTCCCAAATTTCAGTCCAACACTTTGAGGCCCAAACCCACATTTTCCAAAAAAAAAAGGAAGATTCACCTGCAAAATCGGCAGCCATCCCACATTTTGGGGGATTCTTCAACCACTCTCATCACTCATTGTAAAGCTTCTCCAAGAAGCTTGGTAAAAATTAAATGCAAATCCCTACAAGTTTCTATTTTGCTAAGATGCCCCTCTCCACCTTTATAAATAAGTTTGGCTTAGCATTTGAGACAATTGCTCTTGCATCCTACAAGGTTTTCATTGGATCACTCTTGCACTCTACCAACTTGATCAAGACAACTTCTTCTACTGAACACTACATTCTCTTATACACCAACTCTTGCAAACTACATACCTACAAACTATATAGGTATATCTATATTTTCACTCAAAGAAGAATATATATATATATATATATATATAAAACTCATACTATAAGAAATCCTTCACAAAAAGGGGGAAGATTAAGGGAAACACTCGCTAAGATCTATTGGTAAGCATTAGAACTCCACTGTATGAGAAATATGAAAGAATCAAGTTAATGAAGTCTTAGACTAACACATGTATGCGTAATTTTTTTTAAGTGACTAAAATCTTTGGATCATCAATCTACCAGTCGAAGCCTAGGACAAGATGTAAGTTTTATGGTTTCCTTGTCTCCTTGATCGAAACATCATTGCTTCATTTGTTTGCTTCTCTTGGTTTGATTTGTGAAATAATGGGCATGAGCTTATATTTGTGATCTTTCTTGTGCTCCATTGTAATTATAAGCTTTAATCTCCCTTGTGGTATAAATCATATGTGATCTAAAACTCCCTTGATGAAGAACCTTGGCTCCTATATGGACTTGGACCATGGACAAAGGAAATCTTAATAAAATTTCAAGAAAATCGATTTTTTCGGACATAGGACAATATTTCATTAAATCTTGAAAATATTAAAATTTGAAATTCTAATTTTTGAGACTTGAATTTTAATAAATCATATTTCAGAAGGAACACTGGAAAATCGAATTTTAAAAGCAAAAGAAAAATGTGTGAAGTTGGGCACCCCAGTGCCTAAGGTCAATGGCCTCGGCCACTGTTGGGCGCCCAAGCACCTAATTCCAATTAGCAAAATTTATTGTTTGAGTGCTGGAATGCCCATTTGAGTGCTTAAGCGCTCAAACCCAAAACGAAAAATACTACTTTGACACTCGAGCACCCATACGCTCAAGCGCCCATGCCAGTTTCAAAATCCTTATATTTTAACTCCGTTTTTCAAATATAAGTCCTTATGACACATTTTTAAAGTGTTTATGGTATTAAAACAAGTTTTTCTAAATCCGAGGTCCAATCTGAACCCGTTCTTGAATCCTTTCAATTTGAGAATATGAAATCCAATTTGGATTTATATGTTTGAATGTGTTTGTCCATTCTGAACCTATATGCATGTTCGTTGGGCCCTGGGATATTTTCAGGTGGATTCGAATCGGGCGATATCGGATCGTCGATCTAAACACCTGGAAACTCCTGTACATTGGGTAGCCCAGAGGAGTTCTGAAGTTAGGATTCCAAAAGGCTATTCAAGGCACGCGATCAACCGTGCTTCAAAGTTCATTTGTGTTGCTCGAGTGGCCACTCAAGTAAGCAAATTGGAGGGATAAGGCATATATATGTTTTGTTGAAGTTATAAGGGTGATAGATCTACCAAATATTAGTTTTAGCCTCATATGATTTATTGACATGAATGTGATAATAATACAAGCTATTCGATTCATATGTTTGCATTGAATTATTTTGATTTGTTAAAAATCACATTCATGGTTCAATTTTTGTCATGATCGTTCATTAAATTCTTCTTTTATTTGTCTCATTGTTCGTCTCCTTGATGCTATAAAACTTGCTAGGTTAGCGGACTCACGATTTCATATTACCATGTGGGAAATTAACTTGAATAATTGGGATTGAGGAGAGCTCAAGTTAGCATTTTGTGTTTTGATTTATGCAATTGATCATGTATAAGCTTAGTTGAATGTGTATGGAGATTTTGATATGAATAGATTGTATATTGGTGGATCTCATAATGTAAGTTTTGAAATTTTTGGCTTGTAAATTATGGAATATGTTAGAATCTTAAGTTGCTTTTGCATTGAAATTTTCTGTTTATGGTTTGTTAGTTAGCTATCCGTTCATGAGCAGCGTCCCGGAGCTAGAGGCGAATGCTCTAGTACCCTGGAACGTTACAGTATGCATAACAGTCACGAGTAAAAGAGAATGAACGTGTATTTTATAAGTTAAAAAAATCAACCCTTTAACTTAAAAAAAAAATCGCAACAAAAGCAGCCTTCTTCCTCCCCTTCCCATTCTTCTTTCCACATCTTGTTTTCAAAGTTTTTACACTAAAAAAATCAAAGAAAGCGCCGATCTTCATCCCACTAAATATAAAGCAAAAGAGAATTATGTGGTTGCAACCACCATTTGCCATGGGCAATGTTTTAAAAACCTGACCGGAGATAAAATCGGTAGCCTTACTGGTTACAGGTTCAACCGGTATAATGTCATAAATATATTTAATTAAAAAATATATATAAATATAAAAAATAATATAAAAATTATAGAAAATAAAAAATAAAAATAAATATATGGCGTTACCAAACTTAAAGCTTTATTTATGCAGTAAAAATTACAAATTGATAGCTTTATTTATCCAAAATGAAGCACCTACATTTTATTATTTCTTTGAGACAATTTATCAAACACTTTCTAGTCAAAGTAAAATACCTACTTTTTATCACTCCTTTGAAGCATATTATGAAGCATTTCTCAACCAAAATCAAATATAAAATCAAAAATTATAATCTACTTTGAAATAAAAAAACAAAAAAAAAAAAAAGGAAAAAGGTATGCAGAAATTGAAATTCTGCCTCATCGGTTTTCACTCTTCATTTCACGCCCTCTTTCTTCCTTTTCTCGGTTTTCAGTTTCACTCTTCATATCACACTCTCTTTCTTCTTTTTCTCGATTTTCACTCTTCATTTCACGCCCTCTTTTTTCTTTCTCCATTCCCTTCTATCTGAAAAAAATGATTAAGTGGATTTGAGAATATGGATGAAAAAAAGATATTGTAAGTTTAGATTTTGGAGTTAGAATTTTAGAATTAATATTTTGGAATGAAAAATGGAGAAAACCAGGAGCAATGAAGAATGGGGTTGAGGCCAAGAGACTACAACAATGCATGGTGTTTGGAAATTGGAATCAAAATGCGCTTTGGTCTCATGATGCTCTATTGGTATGGTCTGCCCAAATTTTCAATTTTGCATTTCCAAACTTCAATTAAAAAAAAAAATGAAAGAAAAAAAGAAAGAAAAAGGAAAAAATGGAAAACCGGTTCTTTAAAGGGCTGGTTTTGCCGGTTGAACCCGATTTTTGACCGGTCAATATCAGTTGTCACCGATTCTTTGCAAAACTGGTTTCTACTAGCAAATTAGCCACCTTCCGGTTGAACCGGTTGAACGAGCAAGTCCAGGCCGATTTTCAAAACATTGGCCGTGGGTGCACAACTTCACCAGAGAGGCTAATGTATGGGTCTCTTTCCTTTACTAAGCCCCTGACCAATCTACCTTTCCTTTTGTTTCTTTTTTGGCCTTTTTTATTGAACTCCAAATTCTTAAAAAAATTCTAAGAGGTGTTTGGGCGAGTTTATAAGCTCTTCAAAGCATATTATAAGATATTTAATAGTTTATAAGATATGATGAAATTCTTGGTTAAATTTTTTCAAAAAAATATCTTATTAGCTCACTAAAATAAGGTGCTAGGACATTGTAAGCTTTTTTTGGAAAAGTAAATAGTTTCAAAGTTATTTTTAAAATCTTAACATATACCCTTAATTTAATTACATTTTATAAGTTAAAAGGCCTTATTTTATTCAAATATTTTAATAACTTATTTTTATTATAAGATCTACAATCTTATAAGCTTTAAAATCATGTTATAAGACATAAAAACTTATAAGATATTTTAAATAAGCTTAGCTAGTCTCATAGCTTACTTTTTTTTTTTCCAAATTTTTGGTGGCCAGACGGTGTACGGTGGTTGGCAGAATTGTATTTTCAATGGGAAAAATTACCCAAAGGTCTGTGAACAGCGTGGCCCTCTGATGCTTCAAAGCCGTTTGATTGTAGCAAGTCTAAGTGCGGCAACTGCGGCAGCGGAAATTTACTCCAGCAGCATCCAAAATTCCACCTTCTTCACCCAAAATTGCTCTGGCAAAAACTTAGAGGATTTATACATGGGGCAATTTGGTCAGTTCAAAATTTATGTTAAATTAAGGGAGAAGTGGGCGAGTGATAACATGCACTCACTTACACGAGGGTGTTTTATGCTCTTTTTTTTATTTTTTATTTTTCACAAGAGGTTATGTGCTATTTCGACTTATAGGGTTATATGCAATTAATGCCTATTGTGACATTGAAAAACGTCACAACAACTATGCCATTGTAATACCTAATATGTGTTCATATTTAATTGTATCACCAAAAAGCTATAAGTCATTAATTAACCTTTGTTAAAATTAATATGTTGAAAAAATCATCTATATAAGGTTTGGGTTGATTAGGGTCCCATAGACATGGATTTTGCTTAACGTTCCATACTCCTAAAAAACTTACCATGCATGTACACTACAAAATTATTAATTTCTTGCCGCTAAAAGAATAACAACCATGGTAGAAGCAGTAGCCAATAATCCAACATTAACAACTATAGTTTATGTGATAGCCAATGATTTAAAAAATCACAATGAAAATATCATTTGCCGTGACTATAGCGAGATGAAAAATATCCACCATGGTTATATGTCGTTGTAGATTTTCCCCTACTCTTATAGAAATCACGGATTATTACTGTAGTGAATGACTTTTCACCATCACTTTTTCCTATAAATATCAATTTTTAGCAGTGGTAATTACTCAAAGTTTTTGTAGTGATAAATGATACTTTTGAACCATTATATCTTAATATAAATTACTTAATTATTCTATATAAAAAAATTATTAAAAAAGATACCTAGAACTATATATCCTACGACAATAAATCCATGTGTGCTGTTTTATTATTTATTCAACAACACAACAACTAACAACAATTGTTTTTATGTATGAAGTCGTGAATCGATTTTCTTCTTTAACACTAAAACATCACTTCAATTTTTTTTTATCTTTATTAGAATATTTTTATTGATAAGATACTTCTTTAAATCTAGTCAAAAAGTAGGAAATTATAAATATCAGATTCCCTTATATCTATTTTTAGCAAATTTTTAAATAAAAATGCCTTTTTTTTTTGTCTATGATAAATACAAATTTGCTATATTTTGATGTAATATAATTTTAATATCTTAAAATTACTTATATAAATTTAGATACATATTTAAACAGTCAAAACAATGCCACAGTTAAAGACTAGAAAACACATGTAAATATAATTTAAATGGATAAAATAGAAGAAAAAATTAAAACAATATCTACTTGAATAAGAAAAAAGAAAAAACAAGATGAAAATAAAATAGAAAAGAAAAGATAAAAAAAATGATAAAAAGGAATCACGAAGATCATCTCCTTCCCCAA
>JACFYI010002954.1:582467-637477 GCA_014898755.1 Handroanthus guayacan | reverse complement strand
ATTATAAATGAAGGGTGAAGCAATGTGTATGCACTTGTTCTTTCATCTTTCTTGCTGCAAAATTTCAGCTCATTTCCTTCCTATCTCCTTCTCGCGGCTGACTCCATTTTCATACACACATATTGAAGTTTTCTCAAAGTAACAGAAGAAATTAAAAAGGAAAAAGGGGTGGTGACTCTCTCTTGACTTGTGGTAAGTATAGCTTATGTTAAGACCAAATGCTATGTTAATGTATGATTGAAATTTGATTAGGACTTGTGATCCTTTGTTTTAGGCGATTCAAACCGAACATTCGGAGAGCTTGGTATTTTGCGATTAAGCTTGGGCTAAAGTAAGGATGTTAGATTATATGTATATGTCATGTTAAGATTTGAGATCCATTGAAAGTGATTTAATGAATATATATATATATATGCATATGTGAATAGTGGTATGATAACTAGTGATGAAGTTTGAATGTGATGTGGAGGAGATGAGGAAACTAAATGAGGTTCTTGATGATGGAAAACATATGAAATTATGGGAGAATTTAGTAAGGTTTAATGTGATGGAATCTAATCAAACACACCCACACTTCTTTACTCTCGGAACTCACTGCCTCTCTGCACTAACCTCAATTTCTAAATCCTCAAAACCTACCTTAATCTCTTCAATTCGGCCTAAATGATATACTGTTAGAAAGCTTATTAAGTGTCGATAACTATAGAACCAAGAAACGTACAAAACTATAGAGGGAAACATCCAAAAATGCCTTTAGAATGCAACCTACCACGGCCACGGAAATAGGGGTCGGAAACGAGGGAAAACTTTGAACGGGTATAGACGATGATCCGACTGTTGGGTTGTCGATCAAGGGTCACCATTAGAAAGAGCATTGAGTTGAGTTAGTTATAGAGGAAAATCTTACCGTTAAAATATTAGGAATTTTGAGATAGAATGAGAGTTGTCATATGTTAACCAAGAAATCTTGGTATTGAATGCTAGGTGCTATCACTTGGGATATTTCAGGAATCAGGAACGTATTGTGGATCTAGACCAAAGGACCAAAGGTAAGACTTTTGGATTCCTTCCCTTGCTTCTATGAACCTGTCACTATCTTTAATCTCTTGAGATATTTGTGTATTGAGCTTGTATGTTTATATTCTTGTTGATAGGTTGGTATTCCCATGGCTCAATACTTGTGATCTTTGTTATGACCATGATTCTCCTTGAAAATAAGTTGATATGTTTGCGTATAAATCTTGGACCTTGGACTATATTTGGATTCTTGTGACAAAATGAAAGAAATAGATATTATGGAACACACGATTTGTGAACTTGAGTGTCATATTCCAATAATTTATAAAATGGACTTGGGAAATTATGATATACAAATGTTTGTGTATAAATGAACCCCAAAAATGTGATTTTGGATAGAAAATTCAAAGAAAATCAAAAGACGAAAAATTGTATTTTCAACCGAGAGTGAGTGTCTAAGCGCTTGCGCTTAAGCACTACTCTGGCACTCAAAATATCAATTTTTCCAGTAGCTTGGGCGTCCCAGCACTCAGCTTCTAGGCAAAAATTTTATTAGGGAGCTCGAGCGCCCGTTTGAGTGGCCAAGCGCTCGTTCCCCTTTCCAAAATTTAAAGTTTTGATTCCGTTCTTCAAATATAAACCTATTTATCCCTCCTTAAAACGCTTTATGACTTGAAAGTAAGTTTTCCTAGGTCTGAAGTTTTAAAAGGATTCGTTTATTGAGTTTATTTTACTTTATATTTCCGTTTCGGTTAATATCAAATCCTTAAATGGGTTTATAAATTATTCTTTTGAAGTATTTTGAGTTTCGTAATGATTTTTAAGTCCAAAATCCAACTCGAATATTTGGCTTTCATGATTGTCTAGAATTCCCATTTTCTCGACCAAAATTATGAACTGGGCGTTATAGCTCCCAATCTAGTTTTCAAGTTTTTTTGTTTTGAATTTGATTTGCCAAACCAAGTCCATAATTCGCTCTTTTAAAATGACTTAAGGTTTCAAATAATTATCCCAAGTTCACGGTCCAATCGAAATCATTTGATAAATCTCTTGATCACATGAATTCGTGCCTCGATATGACTTGATGTCCAATCATGATATATCTATTCTAAAATTCATGCCCTATGCAGCTATCCGTTTGAATATGTCCTGTCTTTTATGAAATTCATGCCAAATGTGGCCATTTGTTCGAAAGTGTTCTATTGATCTGAAACTCATGCCTGACGAGGCTGCTATTCGGATATGATCCGTTTGTTCTGAAAAACACGCCCGATGGGGCCATATGATTGAATGTTCTGTTTATTCCAAGCCTGAATAACTGAATGAATATTGGGGCCTGGGGGTTTTCTTGGGTATCGAATTTGGGCAATATCGAATTGACAATCAGGATCATGGGAAATCCTGTGGGGTAGTTCGGACGAACTCTGGAGGTAGGGTTCTGAAGGGCAACTCTAAGCACATAGGTCGACTATGCTCTACTGAATGGTTCTTCCTCGAGTGGCCACTCGAGGAAGTAAAATAGAGGGATAAAGTTATATGAATTGTTTGGGAGTGATAAGGTTGACAGACCTACCAAACTGCTTGATTCAGCCTTAAACGTTTATTGACATGAATGCGAATTTGTTTATAAGACATTGTTTGGAACGACTGTTTTGAATTTTCTTAAAGCCTGTTTGAAAACACATTCATGTTTTGTTCTCCGTATCATGTTCGTTGAAATCTTACACTTCTTTAACCTTACGTGTTTGAGGACTTGAATGTGTTAACCGTTCATAACACCAGTTTTAAAAGTTTCAATTCGATAATCATTATCATTTTCAAGGTCTGTTATTGCCACACTTTTGTACTCTTCATCCTATGCCATGAGCCTTACTGGGTCAGTGGACTCATGATTTCATTATCAATGTGTAGGAACTAAATTGCAGGATGCACCTGAAGCTCTAAAATGTTACCTTAGCACTTTGGATTGACTTGGTCGTTGTAAATGTAATTTGTATGTCTGAAACAGGTTTAAAGTTAGCTTGAATGTACCGTTTGTAAGCATTAATGTATTTAGCCAAGTAAAACTTGTACGAAATTTTAGAGATGATTAGTTTGTATTTGTTAATCCTATGATGTAAGTTGGAAAAATCCGGCTTGTGAATCTTAGAATTTTTTGGGATATTAAACAATGAATAAAATTTGGATTTTCTATTTATGGGTTTTAGTTCGTTTTGATAGAGAGTAGTACTCCGGATCTCGAAGTAGAATGCACCGGGATCCGAGGTGTTACATACATAATTCAAGACTTGGCTATTTTTTTATCCAAAATACTCTATTATAGGCTTAAAAATAGAGGAAAGCATGCTCTTTTTATGGACTTGGGATCTCTAGAATACTCTGCTTGCTAGTTTTGTAACAACCAAAAAATTTTCCTAATTAAATTTTTGAATCCTTATTTTTCTAAAGACGATTCTTTTTCATGATCACAAAAATTTTTGCTATAGCCAAAATATTTTCTCGCATTCCAAACTCTTCTAACCCAATCCAAGAAAAATCTTTGGAATGTGATAAAATATTTTGGCTCTATATATATGTGCATATATAGATACACCAAATTAGGCCAACTCCCCTAAAATTGGGGATATTTTTGACCTAATCTATTGTAGCAAGCTAACTCCACAAGTCTTGCAAATATAGGAGCCAAATGAAAACACAATCTTCCCTTTACACCTTCACAAGCCCTCACACTTTTTAAAATTGCAATTGAACCTTCGTCTCCCTTTATAAATAAGTTGGCTAAATGCAAGACTTCACTCTTGCACCACTTATCATCCTCACAAAAATATACATATCTTCTTGCATCTATCTCTCTCTCTATATATACATATTCACTCAAAAATATCTATCATCTTTTTTTATTACAAACTCATCTACATATATATATATCTATCTTTCAAAAATTATAGGATTTCAAAGGAAAAGAGGAAATATTTGGAGAATTACACACTCTCATTAGATCCTAACATTGGTAAGCAATGCATGCTAGTATACTAGATGCACTAGGTCAAATGAAAAATGTGGCTTAACATATATATATGATTTTCATTTTTATTAGGTGATTAAGCTCAAGACTTTTGGAACATCTACATGAAATTGAAGCTAAGGACTAAGTGTAAGAATTATGGCTACTTCCTTGCTTCATTGAATATTTGATTGTTGCCTTATTTCTTGTATTATGTTGATATGAGCTTTTAGTTGATCTCTTGTGACTCTTATATGGTTTGTGAGCCCTAAAACCTTGATGATGATGATTTGAGACCTTGACCATCATTGTGACTACCATTCTTGTCTATACATGAGCTTGTGAGTATTTCGGATCCTGGACAAATGGAAAACATGGACATAAAAATGAAGAAATGGATTATGAACTTGAAGTATATTTTCCACATGCTTATGATTTAACCAAAACATAAAAATTTAAAGTTTTTACCCCTAAAAATGTTTTATGAAAATTTCTGATTTAAGACACAAAAGAAAAAAAAAAGTGGCACTCCATGTGGGCAACTAAATGCCCATTCCAATGGCTTCCGCCACTGTTTGAGCACTGGAGCGCCCAAATAAGCACTCAAGCACCCAACTCTAATCGCCAAAATCACTATTTAGCATTAGAATGCCCAAATGAGAGCTCAAGTGCCCAACTCCAGTAGCCAAAATCATTATTTAGGCGCTCGCTGAAGCGCCCAACTAAGCTATCAAGCACCCAACTCTAGTAGCCAAAATCATTATTTAGGCACTCGCTAAAGTGGCCAAATAAGGGGTCAAGCACCCATTCCAATAACCAAAATCACTATTTAGGTGCTGGAGCGCTCAGCTGAGTGCTCAAGTGCCTATTTCAGTAACCAAATCTTTTTATATTTACTCTGATTTGCTAATTCAAGTCTATGATACACTTCTTTAAGATGTTTTAAAACTTTAAAAAGATTTTTTCGTAAGGCTCAATCCGAATTGATTATTTGAATTGATAGTTATTTGAACACATATCTCATTGGAATTGAACATCTTAAATATGTGTTGTTCTTCTGAAACCTTATTGTGTGACTGTTGGGCCTTGGGAACTTCAAGAGGAATGACTAGGTGATGTCGGATCGTTGGTCTGTCCTTTGGTAAGTTCCTCAATTGTTGGATAGTTTTGTGAAAACCTAGATGTAGAATTTTTCACAAACTAGTCCGTGACACGCAGTACATCGATAATGTCATATTGTTTGATTGTTTTGGGTTGCCTCCCTCTAAGTGGCCATTTGAGGAAGGGCTTGTGGAGGGATAAGGGTGACTGACCCACCAAAATTTCATTCTATCTATTTTAATTGTTTGTACACTTGACATTGAGCTTTTTTTGATTAATCGCTAACTTGGCTTCGATCTTTGAAACCCTAAAATTGCTTTGAATCTTGTATCTTTTCCGATTTATTTCGTAAGCTCATATGGATTCTTTGATTGATGTTTTGATACCTTGCCTTTTCTAATCCTTAGCCATGGTTCTTACTAAGTCTATAGACTTACTCTTATATTCTATCATGTGTAGATGAATAAGCTTCATGGTGCTTTGGTTGGATAGTTTTAGCTTTTGATTTATGTTTAAGATTGTAAAGTTGATGTTATATAATAGAACATGAATTGTAGTTTTGTTTTGTAAGAACTTGGATTATGAGGTTGTTAGCTTTTCCTTTGCATTTATGGATTTCATTTTAGTTCCACCTGCTCATAGGTAATGTCATCTGGCCTAGCGAAGTATAGTTTGGGTTCAGTGCTGTTACAGGTGATATTAGAGCTAGAATTTAGGAAACCCTGAAATTTAGATAGGTTCATTATTATATTTACGATTTTCACTAACCGTTTGCATTTGTGGTTGGTGTTGTGGGTGGGATGGATAAGGGAAAAGCGAATAGGAATAGCACAAGCCCGGATAGAAAGTGAAAAGCAAGAGACTATGAAAAGGAATTGGAGAAAAAGAACAAGAAAGTTGAGTATTGGAAAGTGGCTTACTTGAAGCAACATCGACTCTATCACGAATACGAGAAGTGGGCGAAAAAGGAGGTAGAATACATGGCAAGCAAGCATCAAGCCCAATATCAAAACTCGCAAAATATGGCTAGTAGCACCCGTGCGCACTTTGGCCAACTCCTTAAAGGCGTGATTGCTCAATGTGAAGATATCATGAGGAGGTTGATGTATTCGATGGTAGGGATTGACTAGATTGCCTAAGACTACTCTAAGAGTGTGGTTGTACAGAGCTTTCTAAGTGTAGTGTCACCGTGAATGCTGACGTTGTTCGGGGAAAGGGTATATGCATCCAAGGCCCCCAAGTATGTGGGATAATTATTGAAATATTGGCTTCCCTAGGAGTGTTGCCAAGCAATGTGAGACAAAGCATGTCGAGGGTACCCAAGATGTCGGATGCTGGTGGGAGCCCCAAGGATCCCCTAAACAAGTGCACATAACGGATGTGGAGCTTGAGTGGTTCGAGAGGCATTTGGAGGGCCATGATGATGATGACTTGGATAGAGATAATAGTGATGGCGATGATGATGAGAGTGAGAATGGTGATGACGACGATGGTAATGGTAGCGATAAAGAAGATATGGTGATGGGGGTAATGGTAGTGAGGGAGGTGATAGTGGTCATAGAAATGATGGTGGTAATGGAGACGACGACAATGACAGTGGGAATAATAGTAATGGTGGAGAGGATGAAGAAGAGGAGCCTGAAGAGGATCCGAAGGAGGATCCCGAGTAGGATCCCGACTATTTAGTGGATAGGCTTAGTGATTGAGAAGAGGGCTTGGTGGTAGCATATATGTATTTATAAACCTATGTACATAAGTAGTTGTATTTAGATATATCTTAGTGATGCCAACTTTTGTAAGCCTAGAGATAGTTAGTATGATAGAGAGCTAGGCATGATAATTGTAATGGTTATATAACTATAAGTTTTTTGCTTGTTTTGTATATCGTTTGGTAACCACACTGTTTGCTAAAATGTATTGAAAAAATCTTTTGAACATTAATGAACAATGGAACTTTTAGTGTTGCCTAACTTGAGCCTTAATGTTATGTATTTTTGTGATATGATGAATTTTGAGACTTTGTGATAATGGGTTATTGGAATGATACTAAGAAAACCTCATTGACCAATTTCAGATAATTATGGTAACAAAGGAACGTACCTTAAACAATGAACCCCTTAGAAAATGCGATAGGCCAAGATGAGTTTTATTTGAGGAATTTCGGGCACCAAAAACTCCAAACAATACGGAAACTACTTTGTCACGAGAAATGAGACTACTACAGACCAACTATTCATCTTATTACAGCAATTCATAAATCAATGCTGATAACCGACTAATCAGGGGCGTGATAATGAAGAGAATTCAAAGCATAAATTGTTAGCTAGATTTCTGAGATTTAATCCACCCAGGTTCAAAAGTGAGCCTGATGACAGGAAAGTAGAGTCATGGATAGGGGAAGCTGAGAAGATCTTCCGAGTACTCAATTACTCAAAAGAGCAACAAGTTAGATACGCTATCTTTCTTTTGGAAGAGACAACACAGAATTGATGTCGTGTTGTGGAACAAAGATTGAATTGAGATAGGGTTGTTTGGACTTGGGAGGAATTCAAAGTGGAGTTCATGAAGAAGTATTTTCGCCAAGTAGTTAGGGACATGAGAGAAAAAGAATTTATGAATTTGATCCAAGGAGTCCTGTCGATGACAGTGTATGAGGCAGAATATAATTAGTTATTTCAGTACGCCCCACACGTCTTGACTGACAAGAAGAGAAGGACGAAAAATTTTATTGAAGGGCTGAAGTTGGAGTTAAGGCAAGCACTAGCTATATGTAATCCCCTCAATTATGACTTAGCAGTAGAAAGGACTATGGAGTTGGAAGTGGAGTTCAAAGAACTCTGAAAGATCGATGAGAAAAGGAAGGGAAGATGGTCAGATAAATTCGACCAAAATAAGGGAAAAAAAGATTTTTATGGAAAGAAACCCAAGACGGCAACTGGAATTTCACAAACTACTGATAAAGGCAAGGCTCCAGCAATAGTGAAAAAGAGAAGCTGTAATTACTGTAGAGGCACAAATCACACAAAAAACATATGTTGAAAGAAACAAGGGAGGTGTATAGTCTGTGGAAGTCCCCAACACTTTACAAAGGATTATCCAAAGAGTCGTAAGGACATTAATGCTGGGCCACAAAATCAACAGCAGCAGAACACAGTAGGACGTCTTCAGATTAAAACAAGGGTGTACGCTATGGCAGGAGAGGAAAGAGTGGACTCAATACAAGTGGTACAAGGTAATATTCTAATATGAAATTTTCTATGTAAAGCTTTATTTGACCCCAGTGCCACACACTCTTTTATATCAATTGCATGTGCAAAGCGAATAGGGTAAAACTTAGAACACATGAACACTTCTTATGAGGTCCATACCCTTGTAGGAGGATGTTACAAAATTTGCATTAGGTATCCCAACTGCTCCATAACTATAGAAAATCAGGAATTTGTGGCTCATCTTATTGAACTACCAATTCAAAAATACGATCTTATCCTAGGAATGGATTGGTTGTACCGGCATCAAGCTATAGTGGACTATTTTGCTAAAACAGTTAAGCTGGGTATAGCAGTCGGGTTAGTACTAACAACGACTCCAAAAACAGTAAGATAGCCACTATTTCAGCCGTGATGGCCAAAAGGATCAAAATGAAGGGTGAACAATGATTTTTGGCCTATCATATTAATAAGCTACAGGCTACGATCAAGTTGGAGGATATGAGGGTAGTCAGGAAATTTCTAGAAGTGTTCCTTGAGGAACCGAATTACTAACCTTGGACAGAGAAATAGAGTTTGTAATTGAAACTCTGCTCGGGATAGTACCATTCTCGAAAATCCCTTATAGAATGGCACCAACAGAGCTAAAAGTGATAAAAGAACAACTACAGAAACTGCTGGATAAAGATTTCGTTCGACCGAGCTCGTCCCTTTGAGGAGCACCAGTTTTGTTTGTAAAGAAAAAGAATGGGTCACTGAGAATTTGCATCGATTATAGGAAACTAAACAAAGTGATCATAAAAAATAAGTATCCACTTCCCATGTTGACAACCTATTTGATCATCTCCAAGGATTCGTGGTATATTCAAAATTGGATTTACGCCAAGAATATTACCAGCTGAAAATATAGAAAGCAAATATTCCCAAAATTGCGTTCAACACATGATATGGACACTTTGAGTTTACAGTGATGCCATTTGGATTAGCAAATGCCCCTGCAACATTTATGGATTTGATGCATTGTGTCTTCTATCCATATCTTAACTGCTTTCTCGTATTTTTTATTGACGACATTTTAGTGTACTCCAAGTCAGAGGAGGAGTATAAAGAACACTTGCGGATTGTTCTTCAAACACTACAGGAGCATCAGTTATATAGCAAATTCAGTAAGTACTAATTTTGGCTAAAAAAGGTAACCTTCTTGGGACAAATAATTTTCCAGAACGGTCTTGAAGTTGACCTTGACGAAGTAGAGGCAATGCTCAATTGAAAAAGATTGTAGATGGTTACCGAGGTGAGAAACTTCTTGGGGTTAGTTGGGTATTATCGAAAGTTTATTCAGAACTTCTTCAAGATAACAGGACCTCTCACCAAGCTAACCTAGAAGGATCAACGATTTAATGAAATCGAAAATCGGAAGAGAGCTTCTTGGAATTAAAGAAAAGGATAGCCACAGCTCCAATACTTGCACTACCGAATGGATCAAAAGAGTTTACGATGTATACTGATGCCTCCAAAGAAGGATTGGGCTATGCGCTAATGCAGAAGAGGCGGGTGATTGCTTATGTCTCAAGAAAGCTGAAAAATTACAAGCAGAACTATGCCACGCATGATTTGGAGTTGGCAGTGATAGTTTTTGCTCTAACTAATGGCTCAATTACCTATATGGAGCCAAAATAGAGGTTTATACGGATCACCAGAGGCTTAAATATATTTTCAGCCAGAAGAATTTGAATTTGAGATAGCGACAGTGGATGAAATTTCTAGAGGGCTATGATTTCACCATCACTTACTATCCTGGTAAAGCGGATGTTGTCGCTGATGCTCTAAGCCAGAAGGTGAGGTTGGCAAACATAAGTATATAGCCTGAATTGTACAATGAGATTCTAAAAGTTCAAAAAGAGGACGAATGGGTGCAGAAGCTTAAATCCTCGATGAACTTGCAAAAGGAATCTAATTTTAGGATAAAAGCCGACGGACTATTATGCTGTAAAGATAAGGTATGTGTTTCTGCAAAAATGCGTGAAAGGGTGTTGACGATAGCCCATCAAACCAAGTACTTTGTGCATCCTGGAGGGACAAAGATATACAGAGATCTGAAATAGAATTTTTAGTAGGACAGAGTGAAAAGGGATTTGAGTGAGTACATCCAGAAATGCCTAACTTGTCGACTTGTGAAAGCAGTACATCAAAGACCTTAGGGAAAATTATAGCCACTCTTGATTTCGAGTTGAAAATGGGATCAGATCACCATGGACTTTATGGTTGGTCTACTCGTAGTAAGAGGAGGCTATGGCAGTATTTGGGTTATGGTTGATAGACTCACGAAGTCTGCACATTTCTTGCCTGTCAAAACTAAATAAAATATTGAAAAACTCGCTGAAATCTACATTAAAGAGATAATTTGATTACATGGGATTCGTTAGAGTATTATCTCTGATAGAGACCTAACGTTCACGGCAAGACTTTGGAGAAGTTTATAGGAGCATTTGGGGACAAAGTTATTGTTCAGTACAGCAGCTCATCCTTAAATGGATGGTCAATCAGAGAGAGTGATTCAAACACTAGAGGACATGCTACAAGCTTGTATTTTGAATTTTCTTGGGAACTGTGATAGACATCTAGCTTTGGTGGAATTTGTTTATAATAACAGTTACTAAGCTACAATTCAAATGGCTCCTTATGAAGCTTTAAGTGGTAGAGAATGCAGATCGCTGCTGCATTGGGACTTGGATGAGACGAGAAGTACCTCGAGAGAAGGAAGGGATGAATTGTGGCCTGAAATGATACATAAGGCAATTGACAAGATCCAGATCATTAAGAAAAATATGAAAACGGCCCAGGATTGTCAGAAAAGTTATGCGGATAAGCGACAAAAGGACCTGTAGTTCAATCTAAGAGATCAAGTGTTCCTAAAGGTCGCTTCACAAAAAGGAATTTAGAGGATGAGGATGAGCGAAAAGTTAATCTCGAGATACGCAGAACTTTATGAAATCGTCGAGCATATCAATCCTGTGGCATACGAACTAGAACTTCTGCCAAACCTCACTAAAATTCCTGATGTCTTTCATGTATCCCAGTTATGGAAATACCACCCAAATCCCTTACACATCATAGAGCACCTCCATGTACCCATCCAACGTGACCTTAATACATAGAATAACCTGTCCGTATCCTAGATTATCAAATTCGAGAACTTAGGAATCGTAGGATACCCCAAGTTACAGTTTTTTTTGGAGTAATGAGAAGGTAGAATAGGGCACTTGGAAATGTGAGGATGAGATGCAGGAAAAATACTCTCACTTATTTGAGTAAATGTACGAATCTGGGAACTAGATTCTTTTAAAATGGGGAGAGTGTAATAACGCAAAAGTTTTCCTAATTAAATTTTTAAATCCTTATTTTTCTAATAATGGTTCTTTCCATCATTACAAAAACTTTTTCTATAGCCAAAATATTTTATTACATCCGAAAATTTTTTTCTTGTACACGAAATTTACCCTACGCACTATTCCAAATGAACTTATTGAAGCCCAAAACTAAGGTCCAAACTCTTCCAACCCAATTCAAGAAAATTCAAATATATATATATATATATAAAATGGTTGATTTCAACCCAGGGTGAAGGTTCTCGTTACATTTTTTACCGTGTAGAAATTATTGTTGAAAAGGAAAAAAATATTAATAGCGTCTATTTGATTTGTTAATGTCCTATCATGAAGATAAAGTGACACTATCTATTCATGCAACAAATTGTGTTGTAAAAGAGATTTTTTTTTTTTTTTTTTTTTTTGTATCTTTGGAAATGTTATGCCATTTTCAAAAGCAAAAACTAATAAAAACTAAGAATCAAGAATCAAGCTCTACATTTTCATGTTTATTACATGAGGCGATCAAATACTTTGTTGAATTGTATTCTTCGACATATGAAAGTTCTTCCGAGTATGTCCGTTGAAGGACTTGCTTTTGATGTGATCCATTCAAGCATAGCCTTTCATTAGAGCCTTTAAGTAGTGTGACAACCTATAAATAAAATTGGACAAAAGCATAAACTTTGTTATACAATTTAGCATCCTTTATCAAATAATAGGATTCAAAGTTGTATACAGAAGAGAAATAGTTTTATATGCATATATATAGTAATCCAATCATGAAAAAGTAAAATATTAGCTATAAATGATTACGATATAATCAATTTAGTCAATTCTATTAGAAAAGTAAACATGTCATTATCCTATTAAATAGTGAATGAAGTTGAGGCAAATTACAACCCCAAAGTCACAAAACATATATAAAAGATATAAGAAAGTTTTTGGTTGACAAATATTTGTTAGGAGGGGTAGTGTATGTACTATTTTGACTCTACTGGAATTAATATTTACGTATAACTAAGCATGTAAATTTGGATATTTGAAAGCATTATTAACATCTCCATATTCGTATCCAGTTATTATTATGGATACTCATTTTTGAATTTTATTAGATAGTGGAAATAAATATTCGTATCCGCATTCATTGAATCCTATTTGGATATCTTGATATCTGATATCCATGTTAATGATCCGTATACAGGCATAATGCCTATATATTATTATAACTGCTGCCCTTATTTTCCATTTGCCAAATTTATTATTTCATTATATACGTTGGAATTTGTTACATTAATGCGTAAACATTCAAAATTACCTCAAATATTCCAACATAGCATAATTTTTTTAATGTGTTGTGCAGAATTTTTATTTTATTTTTATATATTATGTAATGCCTTTGTATTATATTATTTATATAAATAATAAAATTGATATATATACAATTATGTGCAGATGCGAACATTCACATATTCAAATATTCAAGTATCTAACTATTTGTACCCGAATATCCAATATCCAAAATCAGAATATTATTTTTAGAATACGAATAATTCAGATATGTATATGTTGTATCCAGATACGAATTATTTAACAATGAATATGAATATCGATGTATTCAAATATTTTGGAATACAAAAAATATCCATCTACTTCAAATATAGATATGAATTATTGTTTTTATAGACCTACTTATAATAATACTTTATTTTCTCTATTGATTAAACCGTCCAATCCTTGAGCAAAGGGGGACGAAATATTTCTTTGATCATATGATGTTCACGGTAAAGTCACTGTTGATGTTACTCCAACATATGGAATTAACTATTCCTTCACAATTAGGAATTCCTTATACATCGAATTTTATCCCATATGCAGGCCCTATAGATTTTGTCACAGATAAAAGCTCCATTACGTATACAACTTTTTCCACCCTCAAAGTTATCGATCACTTCGGTGGATGAACAACTACGTGTACCGACTAGCAATATCTTTGATTTCCATGTCTTAACATGACACTGTTTGCTACGCTCTTCTAGTTCCTAATTCTCACTGCCTTCCTCTTACTATCCGTTTGAAGTTTCCGTTATGTTCTCTTTTTTCAGTTTCCATTTGTCTAATAGTGATTATTCTCAGGAATCCATAGCACATTACAAATTACATCCCATCCATATGCTTGTCTCATCTCACGTGTGGAAACATGAAGCAAGAAACCAAAAATTTGGAGGCAAACTAAACTTAATCGAGGAAAAGGATGAAGTTATAACTCTTCCCGCTTCACTTTGCCATGGATACACAAATTCCTTTAACTTAGCGTAGTTGAGCACATGGCCTCCTCAAACTTTATTTAGCAATGATCCTTCAAGTGAATGTATCCAGGCTCCTCCAACATGTAAAAGGCTTTGACATTTAATTGATCATGGAAGGTCCTTTTTTTTGTTACAGTTTAACTAGAGACTTGATAAGGCTAACATGCTTGTGGGGTATCCATTGTTGCTCGATAAATATACACTCATTCCTTGTGAAATCTCCCTATATCTAACCCCTTGCAAGTTGGTCTCAACTAATGTGATATCATAGCCAATATGAGATATTGTTATATGTGTCGGGAACGCTATCAGTATATTCATTGAAACATTGATGCCAAAAGATAACATTGGAGCTGCAATTTTCATGCTGCATCCCAAGGTCTAGTCATAAAAATTTGAGAATTGGTAGGTCTCTGTTGAAGGAATAGAGAGTCTTGTGGATCAACTTAGCTTATAAGTAGGTTCCAACCTCTTACTACTTATGCAATATCGTTGGACATATGGAAAGGACATGCCTTTTACAATGTGAGTAGAATCTCAATAACTCAGAAAATAATTTTGAATATGGACTGCGATATAAATAAGTTCTATGGCACATTTGAGAATGCAACAGCTATTCAAGGCACATCTCCAACCTACATTCCAAACCTCCGTGTTTGGTACAACTGCCTTAAATCCCCCTAAGATAGCCATACCAAAAGTCATGAATTGTCATTTTTTGGAACTGCCAAGGGCTCGTAGTGCCATTGACAGTCCGTGTGTTCAAAGAGACTCTCAATTCATTTTCCCCTGATCTTATTTTCCCATCAGAAACCAAATGTGTTGCAAATAAAATATTGATAACCAAACAGCAAATTAATTTTTCAGCATTGTAGTTCATAATGAGGGTTGTACAAAGGGTCATGCTATACTATGCGAAAATGACGTCTTAGTCACAATAGAAGGTTTTACTGCACAACATGTGCGTTTCCTAGGTCCTTATAGGTTTGTAGATGTAGCTAGAAAAGGAGACCTATGGCAACTAATAGAATAATACAATTTTCTACTTGGGCGCTCATTGATTATCGACTGAGATTTTAAAAAAAGTTTAGAATTCACTGAAAAATCAGTGGGACTTGAGGCTACTAGAGCGTATGATGGCCTTTCAAGACTACTTAAGCATTGGGATATATTTCGTTAATGTATTTGTTGATCTTACTTGAACTTGATTCAAAGACAAGTCTATAGAGTTTTCTGACCAACTTTGAATTCTTTTGACTAGGTCATAGTTTAAGTAGTGAGAAGGCATTGCTAAATAACATGTTCTTGATAGTTATTATCTATTCTAAAAAATAGAAGTATTCTTAGTGGTTGCTTGTATTCTCTATGGTTGTACCTTTACACTTTCAGTAGCATCCTTTACTGGAAGGGATGTGATTTATGACTAATTAAGAAATGGTAGGAATTCATCTAGAAACATATTGAGACTGCAAACCTATGAAAATTAATTTATATGCTTATTTTCTTTGCTAAAAGCTAATTTACAAGGCTTGCTACATTTATGAGAATTCGAGTTTGTTTTCAAAAGTGCAATTTGTAGATAAACAACTATTTGTGACTAGGTTCAATTGTATCCTGAGATTTGTTGGACCTATTAGTACACTTGGTGCAGTGAATATTGTCTTGAGGGGAGTGTATTGATTGCACAACTTGGAGAAAAGCATTCAGCCTTAACATTTTTAGCTCTCATTTCCATCAATTTCAGCATTCTTGCTCTAACATATACACAACTAAAATGAGATAAAGATGTATATTTCTTGTTGTCTTTATTGAGTCATACAACTTAAATCTTTATGCCACAATCTTGTTTTTATTATCCAGCACTCTTTAACCTAAGCATCCAAGAGTTTTACTAGCAACATCCCTAATCTTGTTCTTTGGTCAAGTTAAGACATTGATCTACATATGTTCATGACCTCGATATATGACCTACCTAGTTTCTCTTAAATATAAATAGATCTATGTGCTTAGACTTATTGAACGATTCAGGATGAGCACTATGTCCTGAGCTCATGCAAAACGAACAATGTATGTCCATATACCACAATGATAGAAACATATCTATGTATGTATATAATCATTGAAGATAGTTAATTTAAATTTGCTTACAATAAAATTTTTATTTTCAAGACTAAAATATATCACATATAAGTGGATTTTTGATAGTTGAATGTCATCTACCAAATGATGGAATCATATATAGAAAAAAGAAGTAGCACATGCAAAAATATAATATATACTTGCCTGACTCATTCGAGGCCTAAGAATTGGATTTCGCTCAATACACATAGAGGCAGTAGAAACTACCCAACCCATCTGCTCTGTATTGTAGTTATTTTGCAAAGAAGGATCCATAAGTTCTGTAATTGCATTGTTGTCGAGCAAAGGTTTTGCCTACATACGAACACATAACTTAGGAGCTAGATTATTTTCACATGTTATATATATAATATTGGTGACTAATTATTAGGAAAGATTGGAATGTATGGATTAATTAATACATTACCCAAAGAACAAGGCTTTTCCTTGACTCATCGAGTGCTTTACGACCAGTTATAACTTCCAAGAGTAGCACCCCAAATGAAAATATGTCAGTTTTCTCATCCACGATGCCATGCATAAAGTACTCTGGAGCAAAGTATCTGTCAACAAAATGCTAATACTTACTCTACATAGATAAGAATATTCGAAGAGACATAGATTTAAGAGATAATTACCTCAACATTTTTTGAGGATTGGCCTAGTTATAGAAATAGTATTCTAGGTAGTTTTAGATATTACAATAACACTAATAGTGTTAGTTCAGCCAATGAAAATCTTAACAGATAATATGGATCATTGCAGTTAGACCTCCTAAAGATATAATAAAATGACTAAAGTATTACAAGTTTATCCCTATTGATCTAATATGCTTAAGTTTTGAGGAGGTCTAATTGTAATGCTAATGTAGGATTCATGAAGTTTTCCATCAATGGAACTAATGATAGACACTGTTATTATAATTTACCAAACCATTGGAAATCATTTCTTAATTAGATTAGACCTCAGGAGATATTTCCGCAATTATCTCTAAATTTAGTACATGCTTAATTTAAAGTTATAGGAATTACACACCCAAATGTGCCTTCAAACTGAGTTGCATTGTGATGGGACCACTGGTTCGGTAACCATTTTGAGAGCCCAAAATCACAAATCTGTTCCATACATGTATAATTCCAAAGTTAATTAAGTCATCAACATACCAACACAAGCAATAATAACACTTACAAAAGTAACTTAACAACCATCTACATTATAAGAAACTCTTGCACAAAATCCAAGTATTTGCTAAAGATATTATTCCTTGAAATAACCGGTGTGCATAATGCATGGGTTTGGTGTGAATGTATATACACACAATATAAATAATTTGATTTCTAAACGTGACTAAACTCCTTGAAAATTTCATCAGCTGATCAACAAACTAGTACTTTTGAAATTTAATGGCCAAATGACCTTAGAACATAAATAATTTTTGTAATTACCAAACTTTTTAAATCAAGAACTAGATTAAATTAAGTATGAAATAAAACATGAATAGAAATCTAAATAAGAAATAAAGAGTTGAAATGAGCTCAGTGAGCTGTGCCAACAGTGAAAATAAGATATTTTGAATATTTAGTATTGGAAGTTGTGTTTTGTTTGTTGTGCTCATGTGTAAGAATGTGATCCTAGATAGGCATTTGTCAACAGAAGTTCTATTCTCCTTTGAGATAATACCACTCAAGTTCAGTTGCCCTATGATTATGTGTTTACAACATATATGTCAAGACTTACCATTATATAACTTCTTTGTGCTTAATCACAAGCACTAGCCTATGCCAATAAAGAGCATCCTCTAAAAAATTATGAAGTCAATTCTACTTCTGTTATAGTTGATGCAGACCTATGAACTCAAATTTCATGAGTCAACTATTATTCTTATCATAAAGAGTTTATTTATGTTCAAGACAAAGTTGGACGTTGCTTTACTAGTTCTCATACGTCACTTTGCAATTCCATATGTTCATTCACAAGAATTCTCTACTTTATTACTTTCACAAAAAAACATATCCTCAAAGGATACAAAATTCATTATCACTAGAATCAGGAATCACTACATTATTTACGAAGAACTGATATTTCCAATTATTATTAGTAGGACCATTTTGAATTGTTGGGTCTATCTTTATAGCCAGGGATTGTTATGATTGCAATTGTTGGATCCATCTTTCTTTGTAGTTGGTGTAATTTTTCTTGTATCATTTTTTTTGGTTGAGCCAAGAGCTAGACTCTTTGTGTTTAAGACAAATTTGCCCCACCTTGGTGTTGTAAATCTATATTACAAATTATTAAAATTATTACATAAAAACCAAGATAATCAAATGATAGTGTTTAAAATATTTTATGTATAAAATTTCAAATCAAGGCATGCAGCATTACAACAATATCCATTAAGTTTTACAAAAACCAAAAGGATAAAACAACTAGTTGGAATAACCGAAAAAAAAAATAAAGGAAAAAAAAGCCTGTTTGAATCTTGTTTGATCACAGAATAGCCAATCGAATCACTAGCATATTGATTTGCGTTAGACAAATTATCACCGTACTCATAGGTACAATGACACTCTTCCTAGACTATCTCCTAGGAAAAGATAGCCCAGAAGCCTTGAGCTGCACTATAGAAGTGCAGCTCCTCAAAGGGCGCTATTTTGCTAGAACCCCAGTTATTAGAAACTAAAAAAACTAAAGGATAAAGATTTCAAGGGAGAGAAAGCAAAACAAGACACATATTGTTCTATAGTGTGTATAACACTTCTAAATGGCATGTCAGTTACGAGTATGAAGGAGAAGACACTGGAATAAATGATAATAAACACCACTTTTTTGCATCAATGCAAAAATATTTTGATTGACAACAGAACGCAGCAAAATAAATTTTGAAAAATCAAATGACAGTGTTTTATGTATAAAATTTCAAATCAAGACATGTAGCATAACATCATTATTAATTCAATTTCACATAAACCAAAAGGATAAAACAACTAGTTCAAATAATAGCAAATGTAAACTAAATTATTAAACCAAATAAAGCTTATCTCAATTGTGCTTGGTCACAAAATAGCTAAACGAATCACTAGCATCTTAATTTGTGTCATGCCTCAGGTCCAGGGGCCGAAGATACAAGATTTGCCTGAAAATCTATCGTGTGCAACCTGAAATTGAGTTGTGAACAATTTGCTCAAAAGGGATATCCAATAAATCCATAAAAAAAGAGGATATGTTATGGTTACACATAGATTCTTTGGCATAGCTTATATAGTGGTGATAGTTTTCTTTACTTTCCTATGTGGGACACTACAATCATCCCTCCTTTAGAACACGACGTAACAGGGTCTAGGATCGGCTACCAAATATTGGGACTCTAGAGGTGACTCCTACGAGTTCAAGAGGTGGCTCCCGCATATGTAGCACTTTGCATCGCAGACTCAGGAGGTGGCTCCCATATGCGTAGCACTTTGTCCTGCATAGCACTTAGCTCCCTTCGACTGGTTGTTGGCTCTGATACAATTTGTCACCCCCCCAGGCCCAAGGGCCCAAGACGCGAGATTTGCCTAAGAATCTACCGTGTGCAATCTGAAATTGAACTGTGAATAACTTGTTCAAAAAGAATATCCAATAGTTGCACATAGATTCTTAGGGATAGCATATATAGTGGTGATGATTTTCTTTACTTTCCTATCTAGGACACTACAATTTGCCTTCAATAAATCATCATCTCACTCACTGGTGCACTAGGTACAATGACACTCTTCTTAGGATAAGATAATCTAGAAGCCTTAAGCTGCACTTAGAAGATCAAGCCTTCGAATAGCCCTCAATTAGCAGTCAATTTGTCAAAGCACTACTAAGCAAAAACCATAAAAGTAAGGGATGAAGATTTTTGGGGAGAGAGAGAAAATGAGTTCAGTGGAATTGATATTGCCATGCAGTGTTTATAACACTTAAAATGTGCAGGTTAGCTATAGGCATGAAAGAGAGGACACTGTAATTAACAGTTGTAAACACCATTTGTTCGTGCCAATGTAAAAAAAAAACATTTTAATTTACAAGTCAGATGCAGCAAAATAAATTCAGAAGACTTATAGTTTCAATATTAATTCCATATCAACAATATATTGAAATTTAAACTTCAAAACTTAAATGAACTCTTAGCAAAAAGATTAATTTGAGATAATTCGTCCAAATGACCGAACTGAGTTAGGGCAGGCATGGAAGGCAACAACATGTGTATATGGTATATACACCATGAGTCCCTTAGTTGTTACTGTAACAAGAAACAACACTAGAACTCCTTATAAAGTAGACACACTTTGGTTGCAAAACTAATGTGAAATAAGAGGAACAAGCCCTTCATAATCCCATGAGTGCATTCAATTATTGTCACAAATTCAATGTGGTACAAACTTCATATACATAATCTCTTTGCTATCTTGATCCTCCAATTTCATACTCACTTCATCTTTGGATTTCAACCAAAAATTGACACTCATCCAAAGAAGCAAAACATCTTTTTACAATTCATGTAATTTGGCCAAAACCTATAGGATTTCAAGTCCCAATTATAGCACCTGATGATTATGATTTCTAGTAATGATCTCCCAAGATACCACAACCATTTTCTAGAGATAGAAACACTACAAATCCCTAGAAACAAAAAAATTTAAACTATATTGAACTTTTATGTCATGATATTGGATATTATCCATACTCTTTGTAGCATTACGATACCACATGAACTAACAAATATAAAATTCATACTCTTTATAATTGTAAATTAGCTACTAAATTGTGATGGATATACATTCACATACCATTGCATATTTATGAATTAATAAGGTCTTATTTGTAGTTCTTGAAAGGTTGTCTCTAAATAAATATAACCCATTAAAAAGTACAAACATATCTGTGAATTTTACATAGTCACTACTTTTGAAAAAGTATGCTACAAATAGTCATAATATTTTTTAATTGATTTAAGAGCTATACTTCAGATATTAATTTCTTATTCAACCCAAAAATGACATCTACTTAAATAACTATAAAAATTCAATTTAATAAAACAAAATTTTCAACATTTATAGCACAAAAATTAACAACAAAAACAACATCAGTGTATCTAGCATGTGACCTCTTATCATCATTTTTTTTTTTGGTTTTTTTTTTCCGTTAGCTTGTCCACACTTGATTCAGATAATAACTATTATCATCTTAGAGTTTTATACAACAAGGAACTTTGGATTTTTTGTTGGGCTTAATATATTTTCAGACTTTCAATTTCTTTGTATGGAGGTTTTTCATTAGGTAAGATTCTATTGGGTCAACTTAGCTTCATATCAAGATATAGGCCAAAACAATGCCTCCTGAATTCTTGAATGAATGCCAAGTTTGATCTAGAATAAATTGTTATTTTGCCATATGATCATGTCTTCTTTGAATTCTTTTGGTAGAAAAACTTCTACTTTATCAAGGACCTTTTAGTTCTGACCATAAGTACACCTATTGCACTTTATCATGTGCCTAGCCTATTAAAACTGGCATCTTATCTTTCTCTTCCAATAATTGAGCTAGCTACACACTTTTCCTTCCCTCATTGTGTCTTCTACTTTCATCCCTTCTCTTTATTTCTCCAAACAGCAATATAACTCTCAATTGACTCTGAATTCCTGATTCATTTTCCACCATGATTCTTACACTATCGTTTTATTTGTAGCCAAATCCTTCATATCATGCATTGAATTTTCTAGATGATATGCTTTTCTATCTGGCTTCACAAAAGTTCAACAGAACTTTTCATAACTAATTATAGTCCAATATCTATCTCATTCATTAGAAGCAGGTGCAATGGTGTGTGAAAGTCAAGTTCTTATGCCATTTTCTTGTAGAAAGCTAGGATATACAAAGCAATTCATGTTAGAAAACCCTTTTACCAACTAGATTTGGGTCTACTTTACGCTACCATTGCTTCTGTAGCATCATCAACAATACATTCCACTTTGTCATGTCAATTAAGTCCAAAATTGTTTACTGTCCAAAATTTTGCTAGACTTTCACCAACTATAGTGTTCTTTGACCTAAAGCTCTTTTTTTTTGGTGAAAATGGTTGAAACAGAAACATATTACTATATGGTGCAATTTGGTTTGTCTAAATGCAACCGTTCAACAATTGTGGTTTAATAAGATGGTCAGGGAGGAAAATGCATTGTTTATGGCCTTTGTATCCCAAATCGGCTTAGTGACAGCTTATACATAATTTTTCTTTGCTAGATTTTACCTATTGCAAGATGGTAAATCACCTAAATTCTGAGCCTTCATGAAAATGGGCAACTTTTTTATCACTCTCGAACAAAGAGTTACTTTATCCTTATTTTTCATCAATTTATTGCAAGGTATAACTAATTTTAGATATAAATGATATTTATGTTATTTTAATATTTTGGTGTCTTTTCAGTTAATAAAGAGAAGAGGACATTTCGAGATTTAAGACAAATTTAAGATCTTGATAGACAAGCTTCAATTCGGTTAATGTATGTAACTTTTTCTTATTCTTTTATTTCTTTTAGCATGTTGGTAAGGTGAGCTAGGATGTTCCTAGACTAGCTTTCCCTCTATGTTATTATTATTATCTTTTTTTTTTGTTTATATTAGATACACTTTAATTTAGTATGAACTTTTAGTCTTTATTTTTTTATTTTCATTACTTGCATTAATTACTATTTAATGCTTTGTGAGCCTAATCACCTTCTAATTTATCTAATGGTTATTAATTTAAGCCTGAGAGGGAAATCTTAATAACTAGACCAAGATTAACTTAATTTAATTAATTGTGAGATCAAGAGGTAATGAGTTAATTAGATAGCCATATGAAATATATAATTAATGGGTCTAGGAACATAATCTAAATTAGACAGAACCTTATTCTAGACTCAAGCACTTCTACCAATGTGTCGAGAGAGAAGGTCGATAACAAAAATCTAATGCGGTTTGAATCCCAATCAATGGATTGGTAAAAGATTAAATTAACTTAATTTATTTTTGCATATTCTAGGGATTGACATTTCTTTCTTTATTTTATTTAATATTTGTTTTCCTTTTTCCTTCTCCATTCCAACCTTTTGTCATCCTAAACAAATTAAACATGAAAACTTGAGTTCTTAAGTCTCAATTCTTGCGGTTTCAGCAACATGATACTCACAGGATAATATCAAAACTTTGACCCATACATTTGGATACCATTCCATACATTATTTTGTATGTGTCAAGTTTTATTTGTCATTAACGGGCATTGACAACACTAATATTCGAGTTTGATTTTTGGTACTTCTTTAGACTTTTTTTTTAACTTTCATTAACTTTTTACTTTTCTTGCTCGTAGGATTCATTGTTTTATCTGAAGTAGAAATAATATAGTTTGATTCCTTTGATACATAAGTTGAAACAGCACTAAGAAAGCTTAGGACTCAAACTAGATAGTGTTCTTTGTAATCTACGTGGTTGATAATAAAAAAAACTATCATGACTACTTTAAGATAATGGTCCTTGAAAACTACTATAGGATAAGAAGGTAGAGAAATGATGTTAATAGGTTTAACTTGAAACCTACTAGAAATGGTCCGACAAAACCAGTTAGAAAGGTTATTGATTGAATATCCAAATATTCACCTTTACACATTCTTAGAGTTGTGTAATACAATATAGTGAAAGGGGCAAGCAGGGGCACTACTTGATTAAGGCTATTCCCTTATTGCTAAAAAATAAAGCTTTAGGTTGGCTTACCTTCTTTTAGTCGGGGTCCATAACTTCATGGAAGTATGATCTAAAAGCTCTAAACCAAATTCTTCCAACCATCAGAAACCACAAACCACCCATTAGAACTATGATAGGACTGTTCCAGTTGTAGGATTACGGGCTTTTACATGAGGCTTAAGAGCATCATAAGGAGTTCACTTTCTATATCACTCGTTGCTGATGTAGATGTCTTACACGATCTTGACTGCTTTAACTAGGTCAATCTTCAATGCTACTACTGAAAGCTCTCTCATGGCAGGAACTGTGATATCTCACATGGGAAATTCAAAGAAATAGTGACCACTATATAAGTTGTGCTAAGGAATCTATGTGCAACCATTGGATATCTCTTTTGAGCAGATTGTTTATAACTCAATTTTAGGTTGTGCGTGGTAGATTCTCAGGCAAATCTTGCATCCAGGGCCCCTGGGCCTGGGGTATGACAAATGGTATCAGAGCTGACCACCAGTCAAGGAGAACTAATTGCTATGCGGTGCAAAGTGCTACGCATATGGGAGCCATCTCATGAGCCTGTGGGGCAAAGTGTTACATACGTAAGAGCCAGCTCTTGAGCCCATAGAAGCCACCTCTAGAGTCTCAACATCTAGTGGGCAGTCCTAGGCTCTGTTATATTGTGACGAGGATGTCACATTCTGAAGGTGGGGTGATTGTGATATCCCACATGGGAAATTCAAAGAAATAGTGACCACTATATAAGTTGTGCTAAGAAATCTATGCGCAACTATTGGATATCCCTTTTGAGCAAGTTGTCTATAGCTCAATTTCAAGTTGTGCATGGTAGATTCTTAGGCAAATCTCGTGTCCCAGGCTCCTGGGCCTGGGGTGTGACAAGAATGCTAACTTCTTATAGCCAGAGGAAGGAAATATTCCAAGAAAAACTAAGGGTCAGCTATAGATGACTCATATAACATCGTAAATACTCAAATTATCCCTAGCCAAATTAAGTAATCAAGGACACAAAACCTAATTGAGATAGCAACTGTAGCTCAAGAAGGTTATAAAAGATCTTATGATTAAGCAGGCTCGATATGTCAATAATAGAAACTATTACAAGTCTAATCAACATCAACACATTATCACTCATTGTTATGAGATTATGAAAACTTCTTATGCATAATGTGATAAAGCCACCGCAGGAACCTTTACCACAGTAAAATAAGGAAAAAATCCTCTTGAAGACATCTTGAAGGGATTCATCAACGAGTCAAAAACAAGTTTCAAAGGAAAATGAAATGAGAATAAATAGCATCAAAGCATACTTCACGAACATGGATGTCTCATTAAAAAATTCAATTCAAGTATGACAGCTAGCATAGTCTATGACTATACGTCAAAAGGAAAGTTGCCTAGCAACATTAAGATAACCCCAAGGAATTCACAAGAGAAAATGACTAAACTCCAGGAACAAGACATTATGATGAGGACACAAATAAGCTTGGAGTGCAACCCAATACATATGTTTTTCTTTTTATTTCTTGCTTTCCTTTATTTTTTTTAATTTTATTTTGCTTTGGCACGTTACCTATTCATACTTGATTTTTCAGATCATTATACATACAAAAGTATGTAAATAGGTGAAAAGAGGTGAAAAACTTGCCAAATTACACATGATAGCAGTGACATGTTTGATAATCGCGCTCACATGAAGATAGAATGGGCAAATTGCAGCCTTATTTGTAGCCATTCCTCTTGCAAAATCTGGTAGTAATTCTTAAGTTAAATAATATCATAAAAGTGAATGGGGTGAGTTAGTATACTATTAGACTGAGAATCATTCCCCTTTCCTATAAAGATGGGGCGAGGAGATAGATTCTTCTTTGTAGTTGGGGTCCATAACCATGTGAGAAGATTTGCTTACAAAATTCTTACCAAGATTCATTCCAGCATCATAGGTCTCCCAAAATAGATGTGACATAGTGTAGTTGCACCAGTTAAATTATGAGCACTTACCTGAAGCTTGGGAATGTCCTAAATAATTCTTAAGAAAGATAGATAGATTGACTCTAAATGAAAACTTCTAAATGAGATTAAATGTCCAAAACTAGGAGGGTAGTTGATGTCACAACAAGGTATAACTCTTTTGCTAGAACATCGAATGAAGTGATAATACTTACAAATCAAAGCTCAAATCATTCAATTAAAATTGTAGTGATAAACGAAGGGGTAATAGAGAATCCCATAATTGAGCATACCCAGTTCGTTAATCATAGATACTACCTCCAACCTAGTTTATTGCTGACCTATGATAATCATAAATTTTGTAATCATGAGAACTTTTCATATTCTAACAACAAAAACGTGCTCAACCCTCCTTCAGGACCTCCACCACAACGATATCAATGTAAAGCCCTTCTTGAAATATGGATGGGGATTCATTCAAGAAGCAAAACCACGCTTCTACAAAAATGACATAAATATGGATAGCATAGAGTTCATTGCAAGATGGATGCTTCAATCAAAATCTTAGAATTTCACGTGGGCAAGTTGGCACTGACATTGAGCACCACATCAAATGGGAAAACTGCTTAGTATCATTTGGATCAATCCCAAGGGACTTGCAAGGGCAACAAACTATCTTTGAACAACAAGATGTCGGGATGCGAATGTTAAATTAAGCGCCTCCTTAAGAGGAAACTAGAGACTTATCTTTTTTTCTTTTATTTTGTTTTCGAATCTTTATTTCTGTTTTACTTCTTTTTTTTTTTTAATTTAGATGAGGCTAATTAAGTGATGTAAGAGCATCGAATCACCAAAATATGCTTCCAGATGAAATCTATGAGAAATGAGAGAAAAATCTTGATAGGAATGATGAAGCATTGTGGCCCTAGCACTTGCAGTTGCAGTACATTGGAGACAATTGAAAAAAAAATTGCTGCTATATTTGCAGCATCGTGATATTCTCCACAAATAGTAGTAGTGCTTCCGAGTAGACAACCTTATATATTTTCTTTCTTCTATTTTTTTTTTCATTCACAACTCTCAAATTAGCAACTTGTCAAATTCTCAAAGCTCAACCAATTAATCATAAAATTATATGATTGCACAATTTCACACACCAATTTTACACCCTTATACTGAAGAATTTTGAAGAACTATCCAAGTTTGATTCACTTTTTCTCATTCTAAAGTAAAATTGTAAACTTAATTTTTATAGAAATTGTTTGGTAGTTTAATGTTTTCTTGCATGGGTTTTATATATGATTAGTTCTTGTTTCTCGACTTGTGATTTAATTTGATTGAAATAGTTAATATGTGATTTTGAATAAGGTGATAGCTTGTTTTGTAAATTTGAATTAGGAATATGATCTAAGCCATTTTTGTAACATCTGAGCCTTTTTAGCTAACCCATTATTTTTTTTATCCTTAATGTCCCCTTTGGACCTAATTGTTTTATCATTTTGTTTGGTAACTTCCAAAAAGGCCTAGCTAATATGAATTATCCCATACATATTTTCCATCACACTAATTTCGTGTTTTCATCAAATTAGTAAGAAGAGGGTTTGGAAAAAGGTCCAAAAAGTTGAAATCATACAAGAAAAAGAAGTTAGAAAATAGGGTAATGAAAAAGAAAAGAAAATTTTCAATAGACATAAACAAGAGGAACATGAAAATAGGAAAAATTTGTTACTTATGAAAATTTACCCAAGAAAGCTCATATTCTAAGTAGGTACCATGAGTTCATCACTACTTCCCAAATATTCCTACTATGTGAACCCTAGCCTACATTACAGAGACAAATAAATTTCTAACAATTTACTATTTAGCTCTACCTTGATTAGGGAAGAGGAGAGTTGGATAAAAAAAAAACTTATGTTGAACACTAGCTATTAGAAACTTAAGAATAATAAGCTTGATTTCTCATTTAACTAAAGAGAGAGATTTTTTGCACCCACATAGATGTCTATAGTTGTGATTGGATTATTAGGGAAGATTAAGCACCATTTTCTTGGGGTATTAAGGATTCATCTTTGCCTCCATATATTGGGACAAATTTCTGGAAAAACGTATGGATACTCGTCACAAGGTGGATTTCTTTGTTCTCTTACTCACTATGTTTTTTGTTTTTCTTATTTCTATTTGTTACAAGCACTATCAAAATATTAATTTTGGGGTATGACAACTCTCCAAAGAAGAGCTACTTTACCTATGACTTTTTTATGAAATTAGTACCAGCCACAATTGTATTGAGACAATGAGCTTTTCTTTATAGTATTTTTTTTTTTTTTGTATTTTTGTTATTTTAATGTTTTATATGGTGTTTTTAGTTTTTATTTGGATAATATTCCAGTAAGATTCTAGTAAAAGTCCAAGCCAAACCAAGCCATAATCCAACAATCTAGTCCCAAAAAAAGTCTAGAATGAGCCCTAAAATCATATGATTAACACAGGAACACTAATAGGGTCGTGGCACTGGCAATCTAATGTGCAATAGAATTTGGGTTCTTGTCCACTTATACATCTTAGCCCAAGCTTGATATGATGTCTAACTAGTGCACGGACTTGGCACTATAAATAAAGGACCAAAACCACACTTAAGATATCTCGGGGATCTACGAATCATGATACCATAAGCCATCTCTCAAAGCAATCTTCATATATTAGTTGAGTTTAGTACTTTCCCTTTTAGTAATTGTTAAGTAATTGTTTAGTTTTCTACACCAGTTTAGACTCCTATGCCCACTCTTAATCTACCAATGAGCTATTAATGATGTTTGTAGAGAAAGACGAGTCCAATGATTGAAGACGAGGTCAAGGTCCCGAGAATTACTTAACAAGCGTAACTTTTCTCCCTTTTCTCTATTTACTTTCCTATGTGTTTAAGTTTTCGCTACGATTCCTAAGCTAGCTCCTCTTTATTTTCCTAGGATTGTGCAACATTTCTTGAATTTATTTATAAATTAGTTTGTTCATTAATTATTGATTATTGAGTTTGTTGTTTGAATTAATGCATCAATGCATTATATTTTAATAACTAAACTTAAAGATTGAAAGGAATTTTGTTTAAGTTAGACTCAAGAGAGGAATTTTGATAAACTTGTAAAACTAATTTTGTATAATTGGTAGCAAGATTGAAAAGGAATCATCTAATTGTATATCCATATGGAATATACAAGTAATGATGTAGCGATAGAATACGAGTTAGAGATAAGTTTATTCTAGGCATAGGCATGTCCATCTACATCTTTGAAAAGGGTGGATATTAATGATGTATTCTAACTCATAATTTGTCTTGTGTCTTGAATAATTGGAGAACTCAGGACCAAATCAATTGATTAAATAAGTATGTCCTTGGAAGATAAATGAATTATTGTTTTTTTTGTTAGTTTATTTAATTATCATTCTCCCACTCTTAATAATAATAATAATAATAACAACAACAACTTAGCGTCTCAATTCCTATGGCATGACAACCTCTTCTTACTAAGTATACTAAAACTTCAACAATGCACTTGTGGTAAAAATCTACATACCTATTATGTTGGCAGTCATATGTGTCTAATCAGTGACTCTTATACATAGTGAAGTGTAATTTAGCTGTTGTTGGCTAAATTGATACATGTGATTATCCAATCATCGTTAACTTTCTAAAAGCTACATACAATCATACAAAATCATTATTTATAAATAGATCACTCGTGTTTGCTTAAGTCATTCATTGTACAATTTATGAAGTCTTAGTTATGGAAAGTTAATCTAATAAACTAACATACAAAAAGAGAAAAAAAGAAAGAACAAAAAATGATTTTTCTATCAAGAAGCTTCAGGTGGTTCTTGAGATTTATTTTTGTTGCTATTCCGAGAATAGGCCATTGTTTAACAAGAGACAATTGCCAGAACTGAGAGCAGTATGTGTGGGTACTTAAAGAGAAAAAGTGGAACTCTTACTTGGGCTCGCTAGCTAAAGTCACACTTGTTCCAAACTAACTTTCCAACACTCTCTACATCATCTTGAAGTGTTAAAAAATTTTACTTCTAATTGTTTAGGGTGTGCAAAACTTACTCATTATGATGGTAATCCATTAGTGAGAGGAGAAAGTGCTATATTTTCTATTTAATTTATTTGTTCTAAAATAATTCATACTATTCTGAAGGACATTTGGCATGAGTACGAAGCACCTCTTCGTTATTATCTATGTAAAAGAAACTATAAATTAATTGATACATATTAGCATGAAAATTAGAACGTACCTGAGGCTCAAAATCTTCCGACAGTAGGATATTATCAGCTTTAATATCTCTATGAATAATTCGCCTTTGGCAATTTTCATGTAGATAAAGTAGGCCTTCGGCTGTCCCAAGAATTATCTTATGTCTCTTACTCCAGTCTAGTTTTTCCTTTGAACCTGGATAATTTATTTTTGCATGTTTAATGTAAAATCAGAGACTTTCAACTAAAAATTTTATAATAAAAGAGATGAAATTGTGAAACATACTCTGCAAAAGTGAACCCAAGCTCCCTAATGACGATAACTGAAGAACAAGATATGCCCCTCCTTCAACACCATAACCAATCATTTTTGCAGTATTGGGATGGTTCACATGTGCAATAATTCCAATTTCACATAAAAAATTCAGTACATGTTCCTCTGTTATTCCCTTATTCAGCCTCTTGACTGCAACAAGTTGTCCATTTGGCAAACAGCCTTTGTAAACTTCAGAATAACCACCCTTTCCAATCAAATTTTCTATTGCAACAAGAAGGAAAAATTAACTCCTGAACAATGGATATGGCAAGAGAAAAAGGTTCATTACCAAAAACCCCTCAAAGTTGGACCATTTTTCAAATATTTTCTATATTTTGAATTTACAAATTCCTCCTTAACACTTGGCTCCATCTTACGTATCTCATCAGCTGTTAATTTCATATTATTGACGCCATCCAAAAGATAATTCAAAAATCTATTTTTTTCCTGTGAAATACTTTTTAGTTTTCTAGCAAATATGATGAGACAAAAATGAATTGGACATATCATGTTTTAGATTTTTAATTAATTTTTCTCGAGAAAAATATAAACTAATCACAAGTCCCATCAGTTCTAATAGACCTCAACAGCGATGAAGTATTTGTAATTCTAATGATAGAGGAGACATTTTATAATTGGGCCAAACCTCAAGGTTTTCTGGTTATTAATCCTTAAAAGACTTAAAAATAAGAATTTAATTATCATCAAACCTTTGCTAAAATTGTTTGTTGCCATCTGCAAGTCATCAAGAGTAAAAGTTTTCCACGTACAACTCATAAGGCAATTGTCAATTTCCACATTTTCTCTGGCACTTCTACTCTTTCTTCTTGGTATTTTTGGTAGAAGAATAGGAGGGAAAGAGGGTAGTCTCTTTATGGAATTTTTTTTCCATAATTTGAAGAATCTTTGCCAGCCCGAGAGGCGTGGTGCATTAGACTGCACATGTTTACTATTAGTTTTGGTGGATTCTGATTCACAGTTCAAGCCTTCATCGCAACCTATTATGATTCCTCTAGAAGAAGAGCACATATCAAAAAGTCTAAAGTCTGCAAGAAGAAAAATTAAATAATAAAAATTTTTAATATCCAAATCTATACTATTACAAGTGGAAAGTCTATTTTGTCTCTAAAATGAGAGTTATTTCATGTACTTTTTAGATTTATCCTCTTTTATGTAAAATCTTCAAAATAAAAACATAAAAATTAAGGAAAAAAATGAAAATATTAAGATATTTAGGTAGTTGTGATACTAACTTTCAAAGTCTCAAATTTAGCCTTCTACTTATCAGGCAAATTAGGTCCTTCTACTTATCATACAAGTTAGGTTATATTGTTACATGTTTTAATATAAAACAGAATCAATACCTATGTTCTGAATAGATGCTCGCCCTCTTATCTAAAGTGCAAACCAAAATGAAAATGCATTAATAACTAATATACAAAACAATTATTTTTAATTAATTAATACTTAACACTTCAAAGAATTTTATGTGTGCAAGAATCACGTATTGTGCAATATATAAAGTAAATAAAAATATATGTTCGGGGATAAAATTATATTATATTGAAAAATATTGCAATGTTACCATGAGCAGAAGCAGATGAGGGTAACGAACGTGCAAGCTTTCGGTATGTTGCCGAAATAGTGCCATTCTTTTTTGTTTTTGGTGCCACAATAGTGGGGTCATTCTCATTTTTCCTACAAAAAACCTCATGTTTCAATAAAAGTACGACAACTAAATCACAAAATAAAGATTTTGTTAGCTTGTGTGTGAGACAAAAAATCACATGAAGAAAGATGTTTGATAAAATTAATTTGTAGTGCAATAAAACACAAAGATTAGTTCGTTGAAATTTATGGAAATTACACTTACCTACCATACAAGTTCAAAATACTTAACCAGCTCTTGCTCATCTACATTATTATAGAAACAAATGAAAGTTATTTCATATATTTCTTCATATTTATGCATTTTGTTTCTCTTTAATGATACTAAACTGATAATTTTTTTAGAAAATATCAAAAAGCAAAAAATGGAGGAAGGCCATGATTGATAAATTATTGCCATCATGGAGAATTATAGTTGGGATACGGTATCCTTCCATTAGGATGCAAACATATAGGAGTAAAATGGGTATCTAAAATCAGTGAGAACTCTAAAGCGAAAAATTGGAAAGACACGAAGACAAACTCATCATGAATTGATAGAAGCAAATGACCAATATTTACTATGATTAAGTCTTTCTATGATGCTAGAAGGCATAAAATCTACCTTCATTAGTGGCTAGATGTATATTTGAACAATTAGACGTCACATTATTTAAGAGCATGAGAACAAAGTTTTAATATTGAAAAAAGAATTGCATAACCAAAAGCAAGCATCAATGACATGGAATAGTAGTACATTAAATATTTAGGAGAATGATACTAATAAGTATCACAATGGATAAACATACTTTATGTATCAAGTTAAATGAAATGAGATGTCCTGATAATGTAATTTTATATTGATTTGATCATTATAGAAATCAATGTAAAGATGAGTGTTGAATGAAATAAAGAGACCTCCAAGACATTTGAAATGATTGATACGCATTGACGTTGTACTATCTTGTCATCAAGGTGAAACAATGTAATGATTGATTCATCTCACAAGAATGATATCAATATAAGTACAAAGGATTGCAACATAAAGAGTAGGCTAATCAATACTTCAACCGATGTTGGATAAGTAATAAAGATATCTTGATATTGATCTAACCTTGTTTAAAAGTTGGAATGAAAGTTTTAGATACTTAACACATGCGAGCTCATATATAATTTCTATTGATGCTTTGTTAGTAGATATATGAAAACCTGGACAATGTATGACTTAAAAGATGTAAAAATCATCCTAAGATACACTAACAGGACAACTAATATTAATTTATTCAATCTTGCATTCAACAAGATGCAATAGTTGCACATCAAATTAGTGTTTGACACACTATGACAATCAGCACTAGAGCATAATATTAGATTTTGAAACTATAATTTTTACTTAGATAACCAAATAGTAAGTTTGTCAACATATAAAGGTGAGTATGTGATTGCAATGTAAAATTTGTAAAATTTGCTTGAGAAGTTGAACTTCCATCAAAATCATTCAAACAATATTCATCTCATTAACAAATCAACAATTGCTTTATCAAAAAAATCCTTATTCAGACAAAAAGTGAACATACTGATAATAGTTATCATTTCATTGTCAAGAAAGAAGTATACATAAAGTTCTGCACATAGACATTTTCATAAAAGGCCTCAAGATAGAAAAGTGTTTGAAAGCTCAGGAATCTACTTCAAATTCAAGAATCAAACTTAAGGAGGTTTGTTGGAAAAGTTAATTGTGGTTATTAAAAAGTAAGTAAATAATAATAATGTGTGTATGACATCTATATATGTGGATGAATAATAGTTATTTGTGAAGAGTTTGTAAATTAAATATTGATTCTTGAAGAGTTAATGAGTATATGATATCTATATATGTGACATATTTCCCTAAATATCCAAAGTCTTGGTCAAATGTTAGTGCTTGCAGGCATTTTAAATGTAATGTCTCTTGATTATTCTTGTAACATTTATAGATAATTATAATCCCCTAATCATTTAGGTGGAGAAAGAGAATAGAGAAAATAAGAGTATTGTTCTATCTATTTCTCATCTTTAAAATTAGACATTCCGACAACAAATAAAAATAATTTAACAAGGTGGTTATCCAATTAACGACTACAAAAGGACATTCCACCTGGTGGCAAATAATAGTAATTTTATTTAATTGCTGGTTTCTTTTACTTCACAAATTCATCTATTCATAAATAGTATAGATATGTCACATCAAAGTTTAAATTAAGAAAATGTATCATAACAAACCATATTTTCTAGTTTCTCAAAGGCTTTGGAGAGACAATTGACCCAATATAAATGCTCATATCTTGTATTCTAATTCAATTTTAAAGACCATTGAATTAATTAGATTATGCTACTTCAATAAGTTCTTTTGGTTCTAATTCATGTGAAAACCAAAACAAATAATGTAAAGCATCAACTCGAATATAGCTCGTGAAGATGAAAAGTATAAATAAGAATCAAAATAACCAATATAACTTGAGGACTGCAGACTTACCGACGACAGGGTGGATGTTCTTGAATGCTCTGATCGCCCATGAAGAGAGAGAGAGAGAGAGAGAGAGAGAAACCTAGCGAATTCGTTTCATTTAGCTAAATGAAAATAATAAAAAACTATAATTAATGACATTTTTTGAAAAAGTGTTCTTTTTCCTAAGTTCATGAAACACAATCACAAAAAACATTTACAGGATTGTTCATAAACTCGGTAAAAATCTAAAAGTTAGTTCATAGAATTGAACTCTAAAATAAAGAAAAAAAGAGAAGTAAATAATATTTGAGGACCTCTTTTTATAAGGAAAATTCCTTTGGCTATTCCGACTCGTCTGCTCACGTAGTACATTTTGTTCACAAGATGAGGAAATATAAAAGTATAATTATGAGGGTAATTGATATTTTTACTCTAGTCCATTCATGACCCACCTTGTGAGGAATACTACATGTGTACATATATATACGTATATTATGTATAGATAATGGGGCTATATCTAGAAAATATTTTCCCAAATGTAGGAGACATTTATCTATTTGAGGATTTCCATTTCAATCATTATTTATATTTTCACAAATTTATTTTTTCATATTTTTGCTAAATTTTTATAATTTAATTTAGTTGGCACACTACTTTTTTACTTTATTTAACATTGAAATTATAGAAAATCAGTCCTGTTCATTTGCATAGATTTAATCAACCAATTACATTGAAACAAATCCATGCACACCTTTGCACTGGAAGAAAAATAGACAAATGCATGTTTATTTCACTAATACTCAATCGTAGAGATATATTACTAGATCATACCGCAATTTTCACAAATTAAGTGCCTTCACAAACGAAAGTAACGAGATATCAACAATATCACTCAATTCTTACAAGTGATGATTTTCACACTTTCAATATGCTTGTTTATAGGCATATGATACGACTTGTATTAATTCATCTTGAATTAATATGAATTAATTAATATGAATTAATACCACTTGTATTAACTCATCTATTAATATCCCTTTTGTTAACTCCCAAGTGAATTAATTAGGAATCAAGAAGTGCTTCTAATTCTTTATGGAATTAATATAACTTTCGGATTCGTTTAATTTTTTCCATTATCCTAGTCGTACATGATAAATTAATGTCATGGGTATATATGAATTTAAATGTCTGCAAAGTTTTATATTGGCAAGTAACTCACACAACTTGCATACGTTGAGAGTTCACTAGCTATATATATGTTCAAATAATTAAATATGGAACAAGAGTAAATATCTATAGTATGCAATATCGTAGATCAATAACTCATATGATTGTTCTCTAAGACTTCTTTACTTCTCTTATTTGTATTCATTTGCTTAGAATCATAATCGTCGGCCCGTAAATGCCATTATTGATATGAATTACATATATATCTCAATTGACCTTTCTCCATTTTAGAATCTTTCAATCTACATCCAATTTTGCCTTTCTAGAAATGTCCCACCAAACTGAATCTTCCATCGCCCTTTGGCAACATTCTAAGATGGCATCACTGAATGCAAATTTTGAAAATAGGTAGAGCCCATGAGGATACAAGTGAGGCAATACCAAGCCTCAGGGTTCGCCCAACGAAAAAATAGAGATTGTTACTTTTCTTACCACTTTTCGCCAACATATGCAAGCAATGTGCTACGGTATACTTTCCACTTTTGTATGAAGCGTATGTCTTTAAACTTGTAATTATATTGCACAGATATTAGTGTAGACATGCATGCATCTAGCTTGAGTTTGTCATCTACTATTTCATAATTTTTCATCAGAACTTTCATTTGGCACTATATCCAAATTAAAGTAAGTGTCAAGTGTACTCAATTGTGAACATAATACATGCCTTATTTTAATATTAAATTAAGGCAACCTTGATTTAAGCTAGACCTCTCATTATCATCACTCAGATAATAAGCTTAAAATTTATTTGATCTTCATCCACACAAAGTAAATGAATTCAATTACCCATGTGAGAGGGGTAATCTTGAATCTGGCCAACATACTCTTAATGCATAAATGATCAAAAAACACAATGGCGTTTAATATGAAAACAACATTTCATTGATACGAAATCATGAATATATTGCACCGAAAACATTAATTTCTACACAACCCTAGAGATTTTACATGACCAAGAAAAACATCTCCAGGTATAGGCTTTCTTATTGGATCTTCTATCATTTTATGCTAACAAGCATATATGAAATCTACTTATTTTTATGCCATCATTGTTTGACAAAGTTGTATCTGGTATCTATGTGTTTCATTCTGCAATGAAACTTTGGATCCTTGGTGTATGCAATTGCCACTTGGCTATTGCAATTGACTACTATGCAACTTGCATTTTCTTCAATAATTCTCAAGTGATCCAAAAAATCTTTAAAGTCACACAGCTTCTTACACTGCAACTAATAGTGCAACAAATTCAGCCTCCATAGTTGATTAAGCTACACAAGTTTGTGTCTTACTTCCTCATGAAATAGCACCATTATTTTAGCAAGAAAATAAATTTGAAGGTATATTTTCTGTCATCTAAATCTTATCCCCAGTCAACATTTGTTTATCCCTCAACGCATAGATGACAAACTTGATAACATTTTTTATCCTCTATATTACCTTTTAGATACCTCAAGATTCTCTTAATGGCTTTCCAATTTGTTTGACCTATATTGGATTGGTATCGACTTACCATATCGATAGCATAACAAATATTCGGTTTAGTACACAACATACGTACATCAGACTTCTCACAACATTAGAATATGGGACAATTTTCATTTGTTTGTCCTTGCTTAGGATTTTAGGACACAATCTTAGACTTAGGGGGTGTTTGGCTAAGCTTATTTAAAACATCTTATAAGTTTCTATATCTTATAAGATGTTTTTGGAGCTTATAAGATGTTGGATCTTATTTTAAAAATAAGTTGTTAAAGTGTTTGGATAAAATAAGACCTTTTAGCTTATAAGATATTAGTAATGGTAATGTTATAATTAAAATGGTTAAAAATGAAGGTAGATAGTAAGATTTTAAAAATAAGTTGGGAGCTCCTTACTTTTTTAAATAGAGCTTATAAGCTCACCCAAACACCCTCTTAGTATTTCTCCTTTTGCAATAGAAAATATCTATAGGTTTGCAACCATGCATATGAAATCATTCAAGAATTTTCTTAATGCATGTCTTCTGCGAGAGACAACAATCTATTATAACAATCCCTTATAATCTTGACACCAAATATATACGATGCCTCATGCATATCCTTTATCTCAAATTTGGAAGATAACTAACCTTTTATAGTTTCAACAAACTCGTTACAATTCCTAGCGAATAGTATAATATCATGTACCTTTCCAAGAAGACTACTTAAGGCCATAGATTCATCTGAGCCATTAGTTTTTCATTTGATTTTAAGAACCCATTTTTTCCCCATTGCTTTGCTCCTTTTTGGAAGATCAACCAATCCCTAGATTTGGTTGGATTGCACTTATTCCAACTCCTTTTTTATTGCTTTAATCTATCTTTCCTTATTAGGTTGAAAAAAGGCCTCATGGTAGTTTCTTGGACTGTCTTTCTAATTAGGAAAAACTATAAGGGCTTCCCCTTCAATGTTGAACCGAAGATAAGGAATGCTTTTATGACTTGTCCATAAAAAAGGTGTTTGCTCATTTACTCGTATATTACTCTTACTTAGATCAAGTTCCACAGGATTTCCTATCGATGTTGGTGATAATATGAGTTCATCGACAAATAATGTTGATGGTAATATAAGCTCTTTAATAATATTTTTTAAAGTATTTAGATTACCATCACTTAAAATATCCTCTTGATCCAATATTTGATATAGAGACATATCTTGTTAAATTTCACTTGTTTTGGGAAAATCACTGCTGAGGAAAGTTGCATCAAGGAGCTCTAACTCAGTGGTAATTCCATTACCTTGTTCACCTATAAGACGTATATCTTGGAATGCTCTAAATGTCTTACACAGATACTCTTCTTGCCCCTTAGGCCTAATTTCCAGATATATAGGAGGTGTCTTCAGTATAGGCAACAGATCCCTGAAGTTTTATGAACTAAACTTAAGCTTTCACTTGATCTATATCTCATATGTTGTGGTACTAACTGATTAATTAGAACTGCATTAACTACATTTATGGTTGTTAATAAAGCATCTCATTGAAAATGAACTAGGAGATTGCTTATGCCATCGTGGACCTCACCATTTCCTACGAAGTTTATTCTGCCTCTTTACAATCCTAGAATAGTTAATTGTGGATCTATTCCTTTTGCATCACAATATTGTCTAAATAAATCAAATAAATATTCACAACCTCGATTAGTTCTTAATGTCTTTACTCTCTTGTTTAATTGATTCTCCACCAAGCTCACATTGTTTTTTAAGCAACTAATACCTCCGAGTTGTGTGAGATTAGAAGAGTAAAGCCACATCGACTATAGTCATCAGTAAATGTGATAAAATGATGAGCACCCTGTCTTACTCACACATTCATAGGACTAAAATGGATTAATTGCAATGGGGATTAATTGCAATGGAATCGCAGCTCTTATTGCTTTTTTCAAATGATTTTATTGTCGTCTCACTAACTAGACAATACTCATAGGTAGGTAATTTAATCTTTCGTAAATTATCCAATACATTTTCCTTTTGGAGATATTGCATTCATTGTTGGCCAATATGACCAAATTTAGCATGCCATAGATTTATATCATCAAGTTAAAGCTATTGTTAGAGGATATAAAGGCGGAACAATTAACATTCATATGAAAATATTCAGCATCCATTATAATAAACCTGTCAAGTAGAAAACCAGAACCATAGAAAGATTGATCTAAATATAGAAATAAATCAGTTTTGGAAAATACAATTTCAAAATCTAATTCCATTGACCTAACTACAGAGACTAAATTTCGATGAATAACGTACGGCCACTTTGCATTTTAAATCTACAAGTGTCGACATCTCTCACTTCCACTTTAGAATTATTTCCTGTATATATCCATTTTGTTCCTTAAGATACTCATCGAAACTCTAAAAGGGGTCTCTGCCTTTTCTTACATGATATATGGCTTCTGAATCTACGGTCCACAAAAGATTAAGAAAACAAAACTTGAAGTATAATTAAAATTGCCACTTAAAGGGCCTTTACCTTTTTGGCTTGTCATAATCAAGAGCAAAATAACCTTTTTTTTCATAGTTATAGCACCAGAAATCCTTTTTCTTTTTCTTTTTCTTGAAAGGGCCTTCGCCTTTACCTTGTTGATGGAAATTGTATTTTTCGCCTAATTTTATGTTACTCTTTCCTTTACACTTTTTAAATCCACCATGCTTGTATTTGAAACTTGAAGTTCCATGTGAGTTGGAGCCTGCAACATATCATTAGTTTCAACTTTAAAAGCTAAGACAGTCTTCTTCCAACTCAAGGTGTTGCATGGCATCCTCAAATGTCTTCATATTTTCATTATATATAATATGAATTTTCAGACGCTCCTAATTGGAAGGTAAAGAGCATATCAATCCTTGAACTTGTTGCTGACCTATAAGGATGTGGCCTGCATCCTGCAACTCATTTATCACATTCAATGTTTACCTTAAATGGTGTTTCATAGTTTGACCTTGAAGTTTCTTACAGGAATCACACCTTACAATGAGCTGAGGAAGCTTTGTTGTAGACGAACCACCAAAGCAAGTCTTTGTGCTTCCCACATTTCATGCATTAGATAATTTTCCGTGCTACTCAACAAAGCAATACAAGTTAATGAATTCATTTTCTTCCAAGTAACATATGCCTATTTTTCCCTTCCATTGCCTCTTGCTCTTCAAACACATACTGGATTTTCATACTCCAAGTTTCATAATTATCATTGTTTAGCTTCTCGCCAATATTAAGCTTGGCAATAATAATTTTTGTTGCAGAAGCCAGTTATTAAGTGTGAAGTTCTACACAAAAAAAAAAAAAAAAAAAAAAAAAAAAAAAAAAAAAAAAAAAAAAAAAGATTTTGTCATAGATCATTGATGTCCAAACATTTGTGCACAAACTTTGTCACAATTGATTATACTAATTGATATCTTTAGACAAAGTTTAGAACCAAAGTGCCATGCTGACTATCAAATTCCAAATTCCCACCACAATGAAGACATCTATAATATAATCAATTGTGCAAGGTTTCTCTCATTTAGTTTTGCACACAAAAAAAAAAAAAAACACACATACACACACACACACATTTATTTGCACAAAGTACTATAGTAGTATAATACATGCCAAACATATAATTGTAGCATGTTTTTATCAAATTGACACCTACATAACATTCTTTCTTAGATATCATTCTCATAAAAAGTTCATCAAATACATATGCCCAAATAAAATATTTAACTCGCTCAAATTTAAGTTGTATACCACAACAATTTGGAACAAGACCAACTGATCAGTAAATAAAACAAACAATCATAAATGTTAATCATAATAATATATCAATACATCACTGTGAACATGTAATCATCAGGTATTATATTATACATATGAAACATTTAAGTATATATTTACCAAGTGACTAATTATTTAATAATCAATTGTAAAAAACTAATTCATTTAATTTTAATATCATGGATCACATTTCAGAGGCAAAATATATTAGAAATTAAGCAACTAGCTCTGATACCAATGTTGATTAACATAAATGTAACCAGCATTTACGTAGGAACAATTTCTATGTAAATTATTATATACTTTTTTAGTGAAAAAAATAAACAAATACGTGTTTAATTCACTGATATGTGATATATCTCAAATTTTCACAAGCTGAATGCCTCTGCAAAAAAAGTAACGAGTGATTAACAATCTTACTCAATTCTTATAGGTGATCATTTGTCACACTTTCAATATGCCTATTTATAGGCATATGATGCCACTTGTATTAATTCATCTTGAATCAATATGAATTAATTATTAACTCAATTGCATTAACTCATCTTGGATTAATACCCCTTATATTGGCTTCCAAGTGAATTAATTGGGAATTAGGAAGCACTTATGAATTCTTTATCAAATTAATACAAGTGTGAGATTCATTTAATTTTTCCCATTAAGTTCATTTGTGAAAATAACTCAATTAGTGTTCTAGTAAAATTTTTTTTATGAAAATATTTATATTCCTATCTACTAAATTATAAATATATTTCAGTTATTTAAAGTGATTAGCCCATTTTAAGATTGATTTTATTAATATATATTATCAATAATAAATTATCTTCAAAAAGTGTATAAAATTACATACTTATGTCATAAGTGACTTTTTTTTACGGAAACATTACATCGACCTCCCCTAAACTATAGTCCCTCTACAACTAGCCTTCCTAATGTTTAGTCTTTTGCCTGAAACTCCTTTCTATTAAGTTTTTTAGTTAGTTGATTGTCAATTTTAAGGTTAAATTAGTAAATTTTCAGAAACATAAAAACAAAAGATCACAAATATGTTTGGACAAAACTATACCTTGTACCAAAAGTTTATCTATGTTGTTCATATGTTTTAAGCATTTTATAACCTAACTTTTTTAAAACTATTTATTAACTGATAATAGCTTTTCAAATTGTAATATAGAAAAATTAATAAATAAATTTAGTAATTCAAAATACAACAACTAAAGTAATAAAATTAGTGCAATAACACAACTAAATGTTAAACATGAAAAAGTTATTTCTATTATTTAAATTTAAAATAGTTCCTATATATCCACCATAAATAATTTAAACTATTTTAGATAGAGATGAATAAGTACACCTTCATTAACTTAAATGTTTATATTACATATCTAAATATATATCAGATGTATAAAAACATGTTTAGAAAATATTAAATTTTCTTGAACATAAAGGAAACAATATACATTTGTTTAACTGCCAGGTACATAAATTTATTTTCACAAAAATGCTGCTATTCGTATTGATCCAAAAGTCCCCATATTCCTCTAAAATAAATGGTTAATAACTTAACTTTAAGTTTACATAATTGAAATAATTTTTTTGGTATTTCTTCCAGTGACGTCTCTCATTTCTAGTAACCAAGGCCGCTATATACTGAATCCCATTCCTATCTGTCTACTTCCTTCCCACTTCCACCCACCATCCCCACTTCCTCAATCTTTCTCCACCCTATATCATCTAGATCTCTATTCACTCCAAATCAATCCTCTCCTGATCCATTATGGATCAATCAATTGAAGTCCTAATTCGCAAACTCTCCCTAACTAATGATGAGGCTGGGGAAATTTTAGCCCTACTCTCAACTATGCATAACCCAAACCCCAGTTCAGATCTGGCCTTGTTCAAACATATAGTGTCCAATCACCTTTTCTCCATTATCTATATCCATAGCAATCTTAGTAATCTCTTCCAACTCGTCAAAGGTCTAGATGTGCAAATGATTGGAACGGAATGGTTAATTGTCAGTTTCAACCATCAACTTGATTGTGCTCATACCCTTGAAGGTATTCCCTGACTTCTGGCTAACATGTGGTAATGTTATTCCCAATTTCTCCAAATATAGATCTTTTATAGGTGAATTTGAATTGATGTATGTTCTATGTTTAGTTGCATTAGATTCCATTTAGGTAATTTAGACATAAAATTGCAAAACTTGTGGGTGATAGAACTAGCAAATTTATCGATTTGGCTCATGCAAGAGGAACTACCATGGATGATTCCTTGAGAATTAAAGTCCGGATAACCATCATCAAAAGACTCAAACGTGGCACTAATCTCAAACTACCAACCGGTGAATCAGTTTGGATCGAATGAAAAGTTATCAAATTTCTATTTTTGTGCAGACTCATTGGTCATCTTGAAGGAAAGTGACATCTTAGGTATAAACCTGACTTTGTGAAATCAGTTAATAGATTTGAATACGGCCAGTGGCTCGTTGCCCCTACTATTTCTTCTCACTCGTCCACCCATGATGGGATCCTTATGAGATTAACATCACTACAACTATCCCCCAAATTGGACTAGCCTCCAAAGGTGGCCATCAAATTTTTAGATTCCAAGTACATACCCAAAGCTTTCACCAATCGACCCTCCATGTATCTATGGAACCAACACTAAATGATCTGACGCAAACTCACCTTATCTTTGACAACGAACTCTCAAATCCTACCACTTCTTCAAGAACCATACACCAACTTATCCTGGTCTCTTCCACACACTAGTACTACTGACCCATTTCAACACCTAATCCCATAATCTAATCCAAAACCCCGTCCCAGCAAAATCTCCAGTGCCAATCTGGCTACCCAAAAAATCATTATTGTCTTTGGGAGGCAAGAAAACACATCACCAAGAAAAAAACTAACTATCAGACATTGGCAGTAGCAAGAGAGTTCATCTTGGCGAGTTGGATATGAATACCATGGAATCGATAAGCACTGCGGGCAGCGTCGCCGGACATAATAAATTACCTAAGCTAGAATTGCCAATAGGTTAGGGCATCCTTGACAATTCATACCTTGTAGAGCTTGCTCCACTAATTTTGCCCCAATATTATTTTTATCGGTGAAATGAAGTGTTCAGAAAAAAAAATAAAAAATTTAAAAAATAGTTTGAGATTGTTTGGTTTGACAATGGATAGCCGTGGTAGATCAAGCAGTCTAGTGTTGCTATGGAAAAATGAGATCAATCTTACTACTGAAAGCTTTTCAGATTCTCACATCTCGACCTTGGTTGATTTGAATTCTACATCTTTAACTTGGAGACTTACAAAATTTTATGGAAAAGTGGCAAGCAATCAATGCCCAGTCTCTTAGCTGCCTTTTGGAAACTTTGGGTGATCAATCTAACAACTCATGGATAGTGTTTGGGGACTTTAAGAAGATACTTTCAAGTGATGAGAATGAAGGGTGGCAATTAAGAGCTAATAGCAAGATTTCAAGTTCGAAAGCACTTTTGCAAGATGTGGACTGTTTGATTTGGAATACCATGGTTATCGATATACTTGGACTAACAAACAATATTCCCTAGAGACTGTACGGGCGAGACTCAATTGAGCGTGTGCTATATCTAATTAGACCCTCCTCTTTCCCAATCATTGCGTCAAATACCTCATCTTTACCCCTCATCTGACTATGCTCCTATCGTCAACCAACTCAATTCCTCCACATCCAACCATATCTGCAAAAATCACAAACCTTTAAGATTTGAGTTTTGATAGGTCAAAATTGATGATTGTAAGAATATCATCAACGACCAATAGGTCTCTCACATTATAGGCCGCCCTATCGAAAGTGTTTGACACAATTTGTCTAGTTGGTAAGATAGCTTTATAAATTGGAAATGTGGCTCCTGCATAAAAATGCAAACATAGAATGACAAAAATCAAAGATACAATTCATAACTTGGAGACCAACGCCATCATTAAGGCATCAATACTAGAGAGATAATGCTAAGCATAGAACCTGAACTGTTGATTGGACAAGAGGAATCATACTGGCAACAGCACAGTCATATTCAATGGCTATAAAAACGGGACATAAATGTAAAATTTTTCCATGCCCGGGCCTTGAGCCATCGTAAAAGGAAAGTGTTTTGGAACTAAAAGATAGCTTGGGCAATTGTACCAACGATCCAGATAAAATAAAAAGATAATTGTAGAATATTTCACCAAACTATTTTACCTTCTAACCCAAGTTAGGAGGACATCCAAGCAATGTGGAAGCTATCCCATGAAGGTTGATGGACAATATAAGCTGTAATATTGATTGCCTATTTTCTAAGGAAGAAATTACCTCAGCACTTTCCTAGATACATTATTGAAATCTCCAGGACCCGATGGGATATTGACCCTCATCTATAAACAATACTAACACATTATTGGTAATGATCATTTCCAGTACACTTTACTTCCTTAACCACGACAAACTATCTAATCATATCAATCACATCTTTACCCTATTACCCTATCTGTCTTCCATCCTATTACCATATGCAATGTCATTTATAGCTCAAATCCAAGGCTATTGCAAATCGCGTCAAACGTATGCTCCCTTTGATAATCGTCCAAACACAATCAGCCTTTGTCCCTAGATGCCTCATCACTAACAACATCCTCCTAGCCTTTGAAACCAACCATTATGTGAAACATCGTACCAAGTGATTAAAAGGAGTTATGGCCTTAAAACTGGACATGAGCAAGGCATATGATCAGGTTGAATAGACCTTTCTCAAAGGTATGCTTATTAAGTTAGGTTTTTTTTTTTTAAAGTTTGTTGATCTTATCTTATGTGTTTTCTTCTATTTCCTATCCATTTCTGCTTAATGGTAAGAATTTGGTTTCGCACATCCAAACAAGGGCCTCTGTCAAGGAGACCCTTTATTACCCTAATTATTTTTTATGTGTGCAAAGGCTTTTATCGCTCTTATCCAACATAATTAACTCAGAGGATCAATTCGCGGTCTTAGAATTGCTAGAGGTGCCCCACATATTATCCATCTCTTTTTCATCAACGACACACTTATCTTTACCAAAGCTTCCCAAGTTGCTACCAAAATAGTTAGTCTTGAAAAACTATAGACTTGCATCAGGCCAAGCCATCAATTTCACTAAATCAAGTGCAGTTTTCTCTAAAAATACCCCAACCAATGTACAAAATGGTATCCTACAAATCCTCCATGTTGTTGAAGTGGATAAACCTGCTAAATACTTTGGTTTTCCCTTGGTAGTGGGAAAGTTTAAGAAGGAGGTTTTCACTGGGATGTGAGCCAGAACTTGCAAGAAAATTAATGATGGCCAGAAAAACACCTCTCCGCTACAGGTAAGGAAGTGATTCCGAAAGTATTACTCCACGCTATTTCTACATACGTGATGATGGGGTGCTTTCTCATTCTATCTTCTCTCATCTTTGAAATCAAGGTAGATATTGCCCTTTTTTGTGGGAAAATAAGTCAACAAAAGGAATTCACTAGGCTGATCGACAGTTTCTTTTCAAACCAAAATCTACTGGTCATATGGGATTCCGTGACCTAAGATGCTTCAATATTGCAATTTTTGCCAAATAGGGATAAAAGCTTGCTACCTAACAAGATTACTTAATTGGTTTCGTGTTTAAAGCTCGGTACTTTAAAGATTAAATTTTTTCTAAAGCTCGATTGGATTCTCAGCTGTCTGCCACGTGGCACAATATTTTCTATTCTAGTAACACACTCATATGGGTTATTCGTTAGCGAGTTGGGACTAGTTACTCAATCAATACATCGAGAGACCATTGATTACCTACTAATGGATGTAGTTGACCAATCACCTTACCACCAAATCATGACTGCAGCCCAAAGGTCTCTGACCTTATCTATGTGGAAACAAGAACTAGGACATGGGACTTATTTGATATCTGTTTTGGCTTATCGAAGTCAAACACATTCTTCATTTTTCTCTTGGAAATTTGAGTTTACCTTACCGTATTAAATGGAATTATATTGAGAACCAGGAATTTTCAGTTCGATTTTGCTAGTATCGGGATGCGGTTGGTCTTTCATCTAGTCTATCATCTTTCTATTCCTAGTCTTTTATTTGGGAATCTCATATCAGGGAAAAAGTCCAAATATTTTTCTAAAAAATTGTGAACAATGTCATTGCTACAGCCAAAAATCTATTTAGGCGAAAGATTTTTTCCAATTGTTCTTGCCTTGTATGTAAAGAGGAAACTGAATCAGTCCTTCATTTTCTTCAACATTTGCCTCTCTCAGGTATATGTATGCAATAATTGGGTATGGAATTTCTAAATCTTTTTGCATGGCTCCAACATTTCAATGATAATCTCTCTTGTGATGGCTTTGATTTTTCTTCTACGACTTGTTAGAGTCTTTGGTAATCTAGGAATAGCAAAATCTTCGAATGTTGTATGCTCCCACCACAAAAGGTTCTCTAGAGGGCCCAATCTTACTTAGCTTAATTTTATGTAGCACGTCTTACACACTACTCCCATCCCCAAACACTAAAACAGTTTGGCAACCCTCACCTGAACAAGTTGTAAAATTAACTTTGATAGTGCTATCCCAGAGGATGCTGACTGTACCAAAGTGGCTATGATCATCTAGTATTCAGATGGAGATTGTCTTCACTAGGCGGCTAAATCATTTCCCTTTTGTGTTCACCCAAATACCTCGGAAGCAGTGGCAGCTCTTTTCACAATAGAACAAACGAGACACTTAGGTTTTGATCGTGTTATTTTTTAAGGTGACAATTAATCTTTGATATCTACACTTTATAAAGCTAAAGAAGACCTCTCTTCCATTAGAGCAATCAATGAGGACTACTGTTGCATAGCCAAAGCATTCTTTTCCTATTCTTTCAACTTTGTCAAACAAAATGGAAATTATCCAGCACATGCTATTGCACATTTACATTTCTCTGCTTTTATTTCAGGCATTGAACTTCCAGAGTCTATCTTTGGCATAGTGTGATTTCTTCATTTCCAATTTAATGCATTCATTCTAACTTATGGAAAAACTCATTTATCATGTTAGTTACAAAATTTAATTTAATTACTTATTAACTACTTTCATTGCAACATCCCAATTGCAAGTACCCATCTCGAGCCAAGATGTTATTCAAAATATCAATATTACATACCTCATGTACAATTGAACTTCTAAAACTATAACACGAGCCCAAGAAAGCTAAAAAAGATAATTCTAATAAACCTAAATATAATATTGTTCACAAATCATTAATCAACCAAGGCTAGTATCCTTAAGTATTTACATAAGCAACAAATGTTCAGTTTTAGGAGAGTCACAAAACTAATCAAACACACAACCAAACATGCTCAAAATAGCATCCGAGTCATTTGTAAAATGACATGTAAGCGGACTCACAAAGGCCTGGCTACGAGGCATATGACTCAAAGTATTCCAACCATCACAAAACTACAAACATTATAACAAAGAGCACGACAGGAATATGCCCAACTTTGCTCGAAGCATGCCTATCTCCACATGGCTTCAAGACCAAATCCTATTTGGGAGATCAATCATCATCAACCTGATACCATCCCAAAATGGTCTTGAGCCCAACTCTCCCAAGAGCGTCATCAAAGGTGTATAGTTGGTATCAATTCAAATGACAAATCATACATACATATTTTTGTAAGATTTTTTAAACAATTAAATAAAATAATTTATATTTCATTAATTTAATGACATTATCAAATGAAGCATGTTCAAGAATTCTTTCCACATATCTTACACAAATCATATCAATAAATCTCATTCAAATTTCTCACGTAAAATGATAACCACAAAAGTATACATGGAGAGCTTTCAAGCAATTTCAAATATTATACAGGAGTAAAAGTATCATATGCAACAAAAATAATATTATACTTAATTACAAACCATCGCCTACTATTCTCGCCCATAATCACTATGGTCCAATCTAAGTTGATATCTCACTATATCTCTACCATATAAAATTCTATATTCAAAATTTCAACCGCAATGAGAGGAACATACAAACACAAGCATGCGGTATAGAGATTAAAATTTTAACAAAATGCGAATGCATGTATGGTATGAATACAAGAGTTAATTCAAAATTGATTTTGCGGTTTGGAGTTTATACCCTAATCATTACTCGATCAAGGTACAAAGGGTATCACTAAAAATCATAACCATTTTCAACTAGTGGTCAGAACCACAGGAGTACCGCCGTGTCTGCCACAAGAGCTACTGTCGTGGCTGCCTTTTTTTCTTTATCTCTTCTTTTTCTTTATCTTCTTTTGCCAAAAGTTGCATGTTTCTTCTTCGATCAAGCTAATTCACATTAAGTTCAACATATGGAGCCCTACTATGTCTTTGCATGCAGCCATTTTCATGCCAAAAAGGTGCTTGCCGAAGTAATTGCCACAGTCTTTACCTTTCTACCACTACTATTATTGGATTTCTATTGTTTCCACCGAGCCACTAGAGTTAGAAAGTATTAAATGGTGTGTAAGGTTTGAAGTATGACTGCCAAAAGTAGAGAGAGAGAGAGAGAAAGAGAGAGAGAGAGAGAGCTGAGAATGGGAGAGAAGTCGTAATGGCAGAAATAAGATAATTGACTTGGTGACTGGTGATTAGGATCCAAGAGAGAAATTAGAAAGATGGATGAACCCAATAGAATAATGAGAAAGTTGAATGAATTCGGTGTTGTGATGCTGAAGAACATAGGATGATAGTTTAAGTACAAAAAAGGGCATTAATATGTGATCAAGTGAAAGATAGAAAGGTGTACCAAGGTTAGCCATTGTTAATTGAAGGATTAAAAAGTGTAAGTAGGGTTAAATACATACACTTGGATAAGGGAAAAGTTGGGGATGTATTTAGGCATATATATAGATATACTAAAAAGGGGCCAACCGCACGATGTGCGATTCAATGCCCATGGACTCTCCTATCAATGTATGACATTATTATATTAAGTATTGATTCTAACTTATTAATTTAAGGCATTTTGTTTAGCTATAAGCATTATAGAATGTTCATTTGTTTCTATTTGTTATTCCATAAAGAAGTAGTCATGCATCAAATGTGCAAAATTTTCTACTTTGAGGCAAATGTTGCATAGTGATCACTTTTTTCTTTCAATTTTTTTTTTTTTTTTTGGCAAAAACACCATATGGTAGGTAAGTCACGTAAGACCTTTGTCAATATAGCAACACAATAAAGTTTTAAGCTGTTAATAATCCACATAAAGCAAATAAATGTCAACGGAGCATTTTTTTTTTTTTTTTTTGCTAGCATTTGAGAGAGTGAGACAATTGTAGAAAGGGACCATAAATTGTTTTGACACATGTGCAAAGGATTGTAAATATCAAAGTAGCTTTTTCAATCCATCTCGGCTATGATATTCCATTCAGTCATGGGAGAGTACTTGTGTCTTATCTCACAGCCACTGCATTCGGACATATCACCTTTTTGCTAATACTATTATCATCAAAGACAGAATCAACAAGGTCTTCCCATACTTTATTATTTAGTAATACAGCTATCATGGTGTTTAGTTTAGTCACTAATTAGATACACAAAGAACAAAACACACCTTGTCACATCCCAAAACTAATTTTTTTCTACCAAATCTGAAAAAGAATCCTAACCCAGCTGCTCTTATGCTCAACCATAACGCACAAGCAATCGATCAATATAATCTCTTTTATCTCTCTTCACCAAACTAATTAAAAGCATAAGAAATATTGTCAAGAAATTACCTACTTTGTAAGCAATTCTTAGAGCCTTCCCATACCTTTCAACCTGTAAAAATTCTCATATAAAATATCAAAAAGCAATCATATGAAACAATAAGATACATATAACAAACCGTAAAACCATAAATAAAACACAATCCAAAGTCATATAAGATAATTAAAATACATTCTGATCAAGCGGTCAGAATTCCCAAGTTTATGTTGACATCTTTATGCCATTACAAACAACATTAAATACATTTCCTAGAAGCTAATAACTAAAAATAGTATTACATGCTAACCAAGTTTGTTATCATACAAGCGAATTGACAGCATCGGGGCCACTTGTGAAAAACAAACAGATTTGGCTTTTCGTATTAAAATGTTTTTGTAGACTTACCCACTTGAGGAGGAGCATGTGCCAAAATCACCCCAATAGTTGGAGGATTTGCTCACATTTCTTAATGCACAAAAGAAATGAACTTAATTATTTCGAATATGCAAATAAAAATCAGAACCATTAGCATAATCTAATAACATTTTAAAGGGTGAATGAAAGAAGAAACGTTGTATTACATTTTGGCATGAAATATGTCTTTCTCTTTTGGCACATCAACTAGCTATAGTACATTTTGACTAGCAGAAATTCCTTCTACATTGCTACTTGAGCACTTATATTTTCTGTGTCCTCTGGACCTTTCATTCTTGAGTTACCTCCTGTATCTACATCTAATTTTCCAAGAATAGGAGTAACTGGAGATTCCACGTATTGCGAAATGCACACAGAACATCTTTTTCTAGCTCAATTGCATAAACTATAGCAAATCCCCATTCTAATAAATATATGAAATTAATATACATTGTGCGCAATTGAAATCACCCAAGGCACACTGCATGGTAAACTAGAAGAAATTAAAAAAATACTACTATTATGGTTAATATCAATTACGTTACAGCTTCAAAATGATTCCGAATAAGAAAAGCAATGTGGATTAATTTTCTTGATCTAACCCAGGCTCATCCCTGATAACCAAGAAAAAATCTAAACTTCAAAACTAATACTAAAGTTAAACAAGTAAGTATTTGTGCATAAAATTGGTTAGCATGTTCTGACCTCAATTCTTATGTTAACCCAAGTGCTTAAACATGTTATAGAAATCTTCATGACATTATATTAAATAGAAAATTCTAAATGATTAATGATAAGTTAATTATGAGCTCAATTCAGATGATTATGAATTATGTTTACCTATGAGATAGTAACAGTACATTGAGAAAGTAACAATACCTAAGGACTAATAAGATCACCTTCACTAAGTATGTTTCCACATATTAGCAATCATCATAGATGTTTTTGTAGGCACTTTGTGCTCAAAAAGTGAATGGATCAAAGTCATCAGTGACCGTATCATCAACAAGGTTTATCAGCCCCATGAAGACAGACTAAGCTTCCAATGCCATTGGCACAATGATATATGGTAAGACAAACATTTGAAGCAATTCCTAAAATTAGAAATGAATGAATTCATGGTCAAGTAAGAAAATATGGCAGGAATAAGGGGATGGGGAGAGGGGAAGAAACAAAACATGGACAAGAGAAATCAAGTCTAGTATCCATAAAAAATATTCTGACTGTAGAAAATTATCCAGGCAAGTATATAATGAGAAAGTGGCCAAAGGTTCAAGCACAAATTGCATAATAATACCACAATTTTTATGTGCCGAGTTAACCAAGAACTAAGGATTCCTGTCACACATAATGATATGTAATTAGAATATAAACCACCTTACCGCTACCATAAATTTATTCACCTACATCTCTTCTGAAACTTTAACCATCCACTGACACAGCATCATTTATGAAATGGTCTTACTCCACCACTAAATCATTTCTTTTAGCAAAGTACTGAAATTAGACTCTTTCTATTCATGCTACTTCGTCTATAATCTTTTATTTTTTATTTTCACACTCTCACCTTATCTTTTTACCAATAATATCATATTTTTCGTAGTATTATTTTTATACATAATATATATGCTCTTCCAAGAAAAATATATCCAATTTAGTATGTCATATGGCATATCGTGTCAAGCCACTTTATGTTGAACTAATTGAAACATAAACCATCTAAATTTGAAAGCTTCAACCTAAATAGTGTATCTTTCATATTTTTATATCACAATATGCACCGGAAGTTGTGATGTAGAAATAATGAGTTCTTTCACTCATGAAAACGGAAGAATAGCAACAACTCTAAAACAACCGTTTGGATTTGAGTTCCTTTTTTTTTTTCTATCTACATGACATCACAAAGGTCTACATATTATTAATGATATAAGATACAGTTTTTCTAATTTCTCAAATTCATATCCGGTTTGTTCCATATTGTAAACTAAGTAACTTCTCCTATGATTATGCGAATTGTATAAATGAATGAAATAAGGTGGTCCTAGAATGCTCACAAGACTGAATGTAAATATAAGGTAAATTGTCTTTCCTCTTCAAAGACGTGTTCAATTAATAGACAGCAAAGCCAAGGCTACCTCAAATCATGATTTCCAGAATATATATATATATATAGTTAAATTACTATCATGCTGTCCAAAATTAATATTCTCACACTTCATAAAAAAAAGCAGAGAATGTACCATTTTAGATTCGAGTGACTTTAGCCTGAATTGTCAAGGGTAAATACATAATCACTTTGCCAAATACTCTACAAAAACTTTTCAACACTTTTCAGTTTTAACAGCTAAAATTGAAAGCTAATAGTAAAAGCAATGTCAAACACTCTCTTAATGGGATCAAAATCAACTTTCTCTTTCTTCTCTAAACAAAGTTCCTTTAAACTTCTATTTCTTATTTGATAGCTTCAGACAAACTTAAATGCAACAAAATAGAAGTTAAACAAATTTTTGATCCAAGCTTAGAAAGATGACAGCTTGCAAAAGGATGATAATTGTTAGCATACACATCCAAAATAGAGTTCAATTGTCACAACTATCAACACATTTAGCACCCATGCAATTAGTACAACATCTCATTGTCTGTCAGTGCATTAAAGATATCCCCACATTTGATTGTCTAACCAAAAGATTCAGAAAAGGTTTATATCTTATTCTTTCAAGATGAATAACCTTCTCCCAAAAGGTTCCAAAAAACCAAAATATATCAACAAACTACATCAAAATAACAAATCATAGTAAAAATTTTAAAAGAGGACAATGCCATTAATATTTTTTTACATCAAATAGGGAACACATGAGAAGCCTAACTTTACTTTTTTTCTCCCAAGAAAGCCACCCTATAACATTACATAGCAAAAACAAGCAACAATTCGGTGAGAGAAAGAAAAGGATTACTGAACCACAGCTGGAAAAAGATTGGGAGATGATAACTTACATCAGTTTTCCAAATCTTGTTTTCCTCTTTCACTTGGGAGTCAAAATGTAAACAGTCAATAGAGTAACCTTAGTTCAAATAAAACACTGTCAATTATCAAACTGGAGAAGCAACTCTAGAAATAAAACTAGTTTCATATTTCAGTTTAAACGAAAACTAGGAAAAAAAGGGAAAGCCCAACATTCACATGCTATTAACTTTACTCAACGTAGTATCTGTCTCTGCCATTAAATATCACTCAATCAAATTCTGAATCTTATTTGACATAGTTTAGATGGTCATAAAAAAAATAAATAAATAAGGAAAGAAAGTAAAGTTGTTTTCACCATGTTTGACACAAATGCTTCCACACTTCTCGGTCCACTGCCACAGCTCTCATATACAAATTATTAAATAAAACCCGGGCATAATTGAACAATGATTCAAAAGGAATTACTAAAATTTTACCACACCAAAGATTTTGTCTAAGAAAGGCCATTATTAGGGTTTTCTTACTCGACTCAAGTGGCCATAGAACAACAAATTAGGGCAATCTTGCTCAATCACCTCTAACGAAACACAAAAAAAGAAAAAAAAAGATTAAAAAATTAAAAATCAATGTATGGAAAATGAAAAAATTTGAAACTTTTCTCCTCAAAACATAAAAAGACCTTAAATGACCCTTATTTAGAAAATCTAGAATGGAATTGGTTACATCAGGTCCGACAATATGCCAGTATTTCTGAAAGAAAATAACTGGCATACCATCAGGGCCAGGTGACTTAAGAGGAAACATACTGAAAAGGGCCTTTTTTACCTCGTC